>JAKUBG010000030.1:0-131738 GCA_030563145.1 Schwanniomyces polymorphus var. africanus
TATTAATGATATGATCTGATCTTTGCATCTTATTGGTTAAATATGATTATTTAGTAATTTTGTGGTTTATATGAAGCATATTCCAGCTTCATATTCTTACAGAAGTGAATAAGTAGGTCCCTTGGCCCAGTTGGTTAAGGCGTGGTGCTAATAACGCCAAGATCAGCAGTTCGATCCTGCTAGGGACCACTCTTCATAGGGCGTGTGGCGTAGTTGGTAGCGCGTTCGCTTAGCATGCGAAAGGTCTCCGGTTCGACTCCGGACTCGTCCATAATTTTTCAATCTTAATTATTTTTACTTATTTTGATCTTAATTGAATACAACTTTTATTCTTATACAAGAAATGTTCGAAAGACTACTATACATATTAAAAGCTTTATTTTCTTTTGTTAAAAAAAAAAACACTCATTGTTTATTTAAGTTAGATCAAATACAACTTTATTTACTTTATGTGCATCAAAGAGTTCGAATGCTTGCTTTGCAGAATCCAAATCAGTTTTATAATCAACGAATTTTGCAAAGTTAGACTTTATTTCCTCAAAAATCTCAAGAGCTTCAGGGAATAAAGACCATGCATGGCATCTTCCAAAGGAAATATTAATATTTTTTAGATAACATTCTAAACCATTGAATGGTAATGGTTCGTGTCCCATTCCAAGACTTGATATATAACCATTTCCACGAACATATTCATATGATGATTTTAATGCGGATGACGCACCAACAGCTTCAAGAACAGCATCAAAACCAATACCATTTGTGACTTCAGCAACTATTTCTTTCATATTAGAGTCAGTGTCAAAATTATAGACCTTATACGCGCCAATTCTCTTAGCTTCATCTAAACGTGAAGGAACATTATCGACACAAACTATCTTTTTAAATCCTAAATGTTTCATTACATGAAGCCCGCAGAGCCCTACAGGACCAAGGCCAATCTGTAAAATACTGACGTCCAGAAGATCTTTAATTTTTCCATTTGATTGTTCTTGATTTAAAAAGTTTAAAATCTTTTTGACTCCATAATATCCTGTAATAAATATGTCAGACATAAGAACGTAGACGGAATCATCAATTGGTGATGAGGATAAAGGTTTTTTTATTAATGAACTAGTGGCATAAGGGACACGCACGTATTCTGCTTGACCCCCATCCAAACCTATTTTGCCAAATGTATTGGTCTCTTTACATTGCCCAGAATACCCATTCTTACAATACCAACAACATCCACATTGAATTGTAAAGGTGCATAATACGTCATCACCGATACTGAACTCTGAATCATCAATTTCGGAACCTTTGTCCACAATTGTGCCTAAAAATTCATGCCCAATAATCTGGCCAACTGGACCCTTTATATGATTTCTATAACTGTGGAGATCAGTTCCACATAGGCCCGAATACTTGACTTTTATAATAGCATCAGTTTGATCCTGGATTCTTGGCACTTTTCTTTGCTCAGTTCTTATATCATATGGTCCATGGAAAACCACAGCTTTCATATGCTCTGGAAGATCAACCATTGTATCTACTAAAAGTTACAAATATTATATTTTAATTTTGTGGTTGCCTGACATTTATATATTAGCCGAATTAGCGGTATCTAGCGCTAATCAGTTTCCTTATTTGGATTATACGATATATATCCTACATATGACTATCCACCCCACACAGTACATTAAATATCCATAAATCTTACCTCGGGATGGTAGTATACAGGACATGTCCAATATGGTCTTTTAATTCCTTCCCAAACACTAACATCATTGTCATCATTCTTTGTCTTGAGAGTAGCCTCGGGAACTGGTATATCAGTAAATGTACACTGTAATCCATAGTTAGCTAAGTCTATTTCGACTAATTGTTTGTAAACTTCATATACCACTTGTCTATCAGCTCCTAAACCATTAAAGAAGGAGAAAACACCATCAGCCTTCAATAAACCTACGATATATTCAAATAACTCAAGCATATCTTCATAGGTTTCAGAGAAGGTATCATAATAGATACCATCAAAGAATACACTACCCTTAGATAATAAAATGTCAAGTTGCTCTTTCCAGGTACCCTCCAAAATAACAACATTAGGCTTCTCATACCATCCATCACGATGAAGTTTGGCAATAACATCTGGATGTGCTTCACATATATAGTGTTTCGTTGGATTTTTGCTATTAATCAAGGTATCAATGATCCCCATACCAAAACCAATATTAAGAATATTGATCTGCTTATCTTCTTTCTTATCTACGTCTTTGAACATTGAATTGCAACCCAATTGCATAAGGTCCGATTCCCAGGCCATCATGACACCGTCTTTACTATCCTTAGTGACGAGAGCGTCATCTACGTATTCTAATTTCGTCTTTAAGTAAATGTCTTGATTGCCTGCTGCATCTTCAAATTCAGCGTTCTTGTCATTCTCGTTTCCTGAAACTTTGTCAGAATCAGGATTTGTCGGTGGTTGGTCAATTTTTTCTTTCAATTGAGTTTTATCTTCCGCTTCTATCTCATCTTCGACTCTATTATCAGTAACTAGCTCGGGAATTGACTCTTCTGCCAAGGTTTCGAAAGCTTGGTGATCAAGGCCATCTGTATCTTCAATAATTTCCATCTCTGATTCACTTATCTTTCTCAAAAGTAATTCAGCTCTTACACCAGCTTGGACTATTTGTTTATATATATTATTACCAGTCAAGTTTCTTCTGATTAAGATACAGCCAGGTGTTTCATTATTGATATCCACGAAACACCATCCAGCTCCATATTCAAGAAGTATTTCTACCATTTTCTCAACAATTTCAAGTTCTGATTTCTCACATTTGGCTGGCAAATGTGTACATATCAAATGTAATGGTGTAGTAGTAGTAGATGGCTCTTCTTCGATATTGTTAGTGTATGCATATGCTTCTTCCACAGTGTAAGTAGCAGGAATTCCATTTTTAAGATAATACCTTAATTGCTCTACATAACTTGAGTCTATTGGCCTCTTCTCAAATTTACATAAATCATGTAAGTCAGACATGTTTAACAGCCTATAATTCAGGTTTGCATCTCATCATGTTGAAATTTAACTGAGGATTTTTTTTTTTTGGCTTAAATCCGGTCATTCATGCACATCGGAAAGTTTATCCGGGGAGCCTAGGTGATTTTTTTGGGTGTCATACGACTAATGGTATGATCTGCACAGGTGATAGATGGCCAATATATGAAAGGTATTTCCTACTAATTTCTGACAGTTAGCCCATCATACAACCCCCCTAGAAATTTAAATTATATGTCGTTTAAACCAAATGATTACAATGCGTTTTTATCGTCGCTATTCGAGCGTGGTAACAATGGTGTTAGAAGAGATGCAAATGCAAGTGAGGAAGGGCGCAACATAGAGTCTAATTCATCACCCTTCCCAATAGATTTTGATTTTGGGATAAGCATGTCTAATGCAATGGATAACAATGCTGAACCTGAAAAGAAGCAAACTGTTAATGTCCCATATAGCGGGACGGAATACTTAGCTGAAATGAACGCTCAGAACAATGCAGCCGATAAGTACAATGAATTAAACCAGATGAATTACTTAAATTTATCTGCAAATAATGGAAAGAAGTGGGGAATGGAAATGAACCCAGGCTTAGAACAAGGTGTTATTGAAAACAAATATAGAGACAGTTTAGTTGGAGAGCTGCCTCTTTCTCTTTCCCCAATTTCAGAAGTAGAGAAAGTACGGTTCAAACCAACAAAATATTCGTCACAGATAGACCCACCATTATCGCCGCTAACAAATCCAATTAATATACGCAAAACAAGTCATGATCTGAATGTCGATTCTACAAATAACAGTGAAACATGCGAACATATGAAAGAACGGCCTCGCCAAAAATCAGCTCATAATGTAATAGAACAAAGATATAGAAACAAGATAAATGACAAATTCACTGCTTTGCAGGATGCGGTACCTACATTAAGGGTTGCTGCTCAAAAAAAAAGAGATTCCGTAAATACAACTTCACCTGAAAAACACGAAGATGAAGATTATGAAGGAGATGTACTGTTGCACTCTACAGATATCACTGATGATTTAGAAGGATTAGAACCAGCAAGGAAGTTGAATAAAGGTACAATACTTGCCAAATCCGTAGAATATATTAAATTTTTGGAAATGAAGAATGTGAGAATGAGAACAGAACATGATGAATTAATACTTAAAGCTAAAATGCTAGGTATATTCATTGACGACGAAATGAATTAACTATCCCCCAACTCAAACAAGAACCGAAGTTGGAAAACAAGAACTTAAATTATGTTTTTCAACTCTAGCATCCCAAATGTTTTACTAATGATGCAAAACTGGCCAGTTTATGATTGATTTATATGACTTTATATGACTATAGATATGATTACTTATGTATGTATTTATTTATTATTTATTTATTTATTTATAATTAGTTTAATTAGTTTAATTAGTTTATTAATTAAATGTTAAATTCAATTAAATCAAGAAACTAATAGTTATAAAAAGTTCTGATTGGTTTATAATCTGATATAGGGGTAAAGATCAAGCCACTAAACTCATACGAAGAATTGAAAGATATTGCTAGTGAAGTGATTATGCTGATATTTAGAACAAATCTCATACGATAGATTCTTTGTGTAATCTGAATCGCGTCGCATCTATAAAAATTATACGACAAAAGATATCTATTTAAACGATGATTTTTCAGAAAAAGCAGTTGTTTAAACGTAACCTTTAAATCGTCGAAGATGGCTTTAATAGATGCTATATCCACTGGATATCTGTTTTTTACGTCTCTTTCTTTGACTCAACAGCTTTCTATTATTATTGTGTCGCCATTTATTTATAATTTAGTATGGCAATTATTGTACTCTTTAAGAAAAGACAGAGTGCCTTTAGTTTTTCATTGGATCCCATGGTTTGGCTCAGCTATTCCGTATGGTATGCAACCTTATGAGTTTTTTGAAACTTGTCGTGAGAAGTATGGTGATGTTTTTGCGTTTGTCTTGTTGGGTAAGGTTATGACTGTATACTTAGGTCCAAAGGGTCATGAATTCGTTTTAAACTCTAAGTTAGCTGAGGTCAGTGCTGAAGAAGCATACAAGCATTTGACTACACCAGTTTTTGGAAAAGGTGTAATTTATGACTGTCCTAATTCAAAGTTAATGGAGCAAAAGAAATTTGCCAAGTCTGCTTTAACTATTGATTCTTTTAGAAATAATGTTCCTAAAATCAGAGAAGAAGTATTAGACTACTTCAAGACTTCTGATTCTTATAAGATGAAGGAAAATAAAGGCGGTGTTGCTGATGTTATGAAAACACAACCAGAAATCACTATTTTCACTGCTTCAAGAGCTTTGTTGGGTGATGACATGAGAAAGAAGTTTGACGCCTCTTTTGCACAATTATACGCTGATTTAGACAAAGGTTTTACTCCAGTTAATTTTGTTTTTCCAAACTTACCTTTGCCTAGTTATAAGAGAAGAGATCTTGCTCAACAAAAGATTTCCCATACTTATATGTCTTTGATTAAGAAGAGAAGAGATACCGGTGATATAGACGTTGGTAGAGATTTAATTGATTCATTAATGGTTAATTCAACTTATAAGGATGGTGTCTCTATGACAGATCAAGAAATTGCTAATTTATTAATTGGTGTCTTAATGGGTGGTCAACATACCTCTGCATCAACTTCTGCTTGGTTTTTATTACATTTAGGTGCTCGTCCCGACTTACAAGAAGAACTTTATTCTGAAATTACTTCTCTCATGGAGGATCAAGGTAAAAAGTTTGCTGACTTGACTTATGATGATTTACAAAAGATGCCATTGGTTAATAACACTATCAAGGAAACTTTAAGATTACACATGCCATTACACTCTATTTTCAGGAAAGTGATGAAGCCATTAGTTGTGCCAAATACAAAATATGTCGTTCCTAAGGGACACCACGTTTTAGTTAGTCCTGGTTACGCCATGACTAATGAAAAATGGTTCCCAAATGCTTCTACATTTGATCCTCACAGGTGGGAAAATGAGACGAATACTAAGAACACTAGTACTTCTGAAACTGTCGATTATGGTTTTGGTGCTATTTCAAAAGGTGTTACATCACCTTATTTACCATTTGGTGGTGGTAGACACAGATGTATTGGTGAGCAATTTGCCTATGTTCAATTGGGAACTATCTTAACTACTTACATCTATAACCTTAAATGGAAATTAGAAAACGGCAAAGTTCCTGATGTTGATTATGCCTCTATGGTTACTTTACCTATGGAACCTGCAGAAATTATCTGGGAAAAAAGAGAAACTTGTGTTATTTAGAACATTTTCATTATTGATATTTAGGATTAATGTATAAAATATAGAGAAAAAAATGTTTTAAATTAATGTGAGCGCGGAAGTTCGTAAATATGGCCGACTCTGAGTCGGTTGGATGATTCATTCTCACCCACTCATTAAATTCCATATTTTTAATCTTTTCTTGAAAGGTTTACAACACATTTCAAATGGTTTCTAGGTCATTTAGCATCAAAGTGCCAGCTTCTTCGGCTAATATTGGCCCCGGATTTGATGTCTTGGGGATAGGCTTGAACTTGTATTTGGAAATAAAAGTACAAATTGATTCTAGTAAAGATACATCTTCAGACGCTTATAACGCAGCTCTTAGTTACGAGGGAGATGGTGCTGAAAACGTTCCTTTAGAATCGAATAGAAACTTAGTAACCCAAACAGCTCTTTACTTTTTAAGATGTAACAATGTTGATAAATTTCCTCCAGGTACATCTATACATGTCATAAACCCTATCCCATTGGGTAGAGGATTAGGATCTAGTGGTGCTGCAATCGTTGGTGGTATAATGTTGGGTAACGAAATAGCTGAACTTGGTTTTTCTAAGGAAAGACTTTTAGATTACTGTTTATTGATTGAAAGACATCCAGATAATATTGCCGCAGCTATGTTAGGTGGTTTCGTTGGGTCTTATTTATGTGATTTATCTCCAAAAGAAACAGAAGCCAAGAATGTTCCCCTTGAATATATCTTGCCAAAAGCAACTACCCCAAAGGAAAAGTATGTGACTGATGCTCCTCCGAAAGATATTGGTATTTACATGAAGTACGATTGGTGTAAGAAGATAAAATGTATCGCCATTATTCCTAAATTTGAAGTGTCTACCGATGATGCCAGAGCTGTATTACCTACTCTGTATGAAAAGCAAGATATAGTTTTCAACTTACAAAGATTAGCTATTTTAACTACTGCTTTGACGCAAAAGGAGCCAAATAATAAACTTATCTACGAAGCAATGAAAGATAAAATCCACCAACCTTACAGATCAGTATTGATCCCTGGTTTGACTGATGTATTGACAAAAATTACCCCAGACAATAACCAGGGCTTATGTGGAATTTGTTTGTCAGGTGCCGGTCCAACTATTCTTTGTCTCGCTACTGATGGATTTGATGACATTGCCAATAGCGTTATTTCATTATTTAAAAAGAAGAATGTTGAATGTACCTGGAAATTATTGGACTTAGCTTATGAAGGTGCAACTGTTGACTACTAAGATTTAATAGAATTGTAAATAAATCATAGAAATAAATTGTACAATATACACGACTTTTTGATTATCGCATAGATTTCACACAATTTGGCTCTAATTTGACTATTTGAATTTATCGATGTCGATTGAAATGAAAGATTTAAACTCTTCAAAAGATTTACTGACTCAAATAGTTACAAAGGACATATTAAACAGATCTGGTTCTCAACCGATTTATATTTCTGCTGTTGAGGTTGTTGGTGGTCAATCTTTCTCGGATGTCTTTTTTAAGAACCTTCTTTCTCCTGTTGTGGATTCGAACGAGTGTACATTTAAACAGTTGGTTGATAGACTTGGATTTTGTCACGAGAAGCTTATGAAAATAGGAGTTTTTAAGGATGCTAATGTAAGCTTGCATTCTGACTATACTGTAGATAGTTCCAAGATATCCTCAACACTAAGTAGCGAGAAGCTGATTCCAACCAAAATTATCTTCGATTTAAAAACAATTAATTTAAATACCGGTGATGCATTCTTGAATTTCAACAATGAAGATAACTTAAACCTTAAATTGAACTATTTAAATAACAATTTCAATGAAAATGCCGAAGTAGTTAATATCGGAGTTAATTACAATCCTTATAAGCCAAATGAACATTTGATTGCAAATGCTAAGTTTTTGGCTAACTTGAAAAATCCTTCATTTAAGTTCTTAGCTGATATATTTAACACTCATCAAAACAATCACCAATGGTTATCCTGTGCCGAGAGAACATCCGGAGGAGTAATGGGATTGCAATATGTTAAAGACAATTTGAGTGTTTTTTCTGGTTTATCGATTACCAGAAGAGCTGTTCATGACATTGATGATGCAGCTTCCGATGAAGTTAAATTCTATGGTGGAGACTTTTTAAAATCTTCATTTGTAAATCAAATTTGCTACTCAAACTTGAAATTTTTAAATGGCGCAACTAGGAATTTCCCTACCAATGGTTTAAATTTATCTATTTCCAATGAAATATCTTCTAACCAGGAGCAAGAAAATGTTCAAAACCAACATGCATTTACTAAAACTAGCGTATCAATGAATTTTTTCAAATCATTTTTTGGAGATACAATCACTACTGAAATGTTCAAGAATTTTGGATTTATTCATACTGGAAATGATTCAATTCATATTTCAGATAGATTCTATTTGGGTGGACAAAACAATTTAAAAGGTTTCAACAAAAATTCTATTAACGAAGTTGGTGGATTACAATTCTATTTTGCTGGGGCTACTATTTATTCAAGACTTCCAAAGTTTTTCTTCGACCATAAAGCCTTCCTGAATAATAAAAATGAACCAAACCCCTTAAGGGTTTACGCTACAGGTATGGTGGGTAATGTAGCTGAAAACATTTTTGAATTAAATTCTGGGGCTGCTTCTGCTGGTATTGGTTTGAAATACGTGAATAACTGGGCAAAGTTTGATTTAGGGTATTATTACTCAACCCGTATTGGTACTAATGATAACAGTGCAGGTCTTAGTGATAAATTCCAATTCTCAGTATCTATAGGTGGTTCAAACAGATTTTAGAATAATTTATAGTTAAATTAGACGTATAATAAAGAATCGTACTTATTCGCAGTATAATAAAAATTTAAAACGCGCCTAAAATGTGTTTTGTTTATATAATTCTTTTATTATATCCTTCACCTGACAAATATTCCTAAGGACTATGGGTGTTACAGGGTTGCTTCAAAACCTTAAGGAAATACAAGAGCCTGGTACATTGGAAAAATATAGAGGAAAAACCCTTGCAATTGATACTTATGGATGGCTTCATCGTGGATTGATCTCATGTGCACAGGAACTATGCCAGGGTCTACCAACTAGAAAATATATAACGTCAATCATGAAAAAGGTTGATATGCTTCAGCATTTTGGTGTAGAGCCGTATTTTGTATTTGACGGAGCACCTTTGCCTACTAAAGCTGAAACTGCAAATGAAAGAAGACTTAGAAGAGAGGAAGCGAGACAAAAAGCGGATGCATCATATAATAGAGGTGACAAGAAAACTGCTTGGAAAGAGTACATGAAAGCAGCTAGTGTATCTTCTGAAATGGCGAAATCTGTAATGGCGGAACTAGACCAACGTAATATTAAGTACATTGTAGCACCTTATGAAGCAGATCCACAAATGGTGTACTTGGAAAAAATCGGATTAGTGGATGGGATATTATCAGAAGATTCTGATTTATTAATCTTTGGTTGTAATAGATTAATTACTAAACTTAAGGATGATTCGACATGTATAGAAATATGCCGTGAAAACTTCAACAAAGTAAAGAAAATACCCGGTCTTTCGAATTATTCTCAAGAACAGCTTAGATTGGTTGCAATGCTTTCCGGATGTGACTATACAAAAGGAATCCCTAATATTGGTTTGAAAACTGCATTCACATTAGTGAAAAAATATAATAATTTAGAAAAAATTTTATTAGCATTAAGATCAGAAGGAAAGTATCCTTCTGAAGATTTTCTTGAAGAGGTAAATCTTGCAAATTTAGCATTTCAGTATCAGAAGGTATTTCATCCTATTGAGAATGAATTAAGAACTTTATATGATTATCCAGAAGACTTCGATTTTGATTTTGAAACTTTAGAAAATTGTTGTGGTAAGACTTTTGATAATGACTTGTATTATAAAATTTGTAACGGATATATTCATCCATTCACACACGATGTCTTAGTTTCAAGAGAACAAAACTTAACTAGCCTAAAGAGTAATTCAATAAATTTCAAGCCAATTGGCTCCAATACGAATTTCCAGAATAGCAGAAAACAAACTTCCAATTCAATGAATACAGCTGTTACTGCTACTCGAAGTAAGTCTGTAATGACATTAAATACTCCAAGAGGTACCATTGATAGTTTTTTCAAGAAAAGTATTTCGGAAAATAAATCTACAGAAAAGAAAAGAAGCCTCACAGAGCTTGAAATAACAAATAATACCAAAGAAAATACCTCACCTATATCTAAGAAAGTCAAGAATTTTGTAGCAGATAACGAAATTGGGGGATCCAATGAAAGAATAAGCTTGTTTTTTAAGAAACCAACCCCCCAAAAAAGTACTAGTTCAGAAACTAAGGTATGGGATTCTAGTTTGATATCAGGCGAGTCTGATATCGATGACTTTTCTTCACCACCTAAGAAGAATATCTCAGAGAAGATTCTTGATCCCCATCACAAAAAAGGTATAAACTATGAGATTGCAGGTGATATCCTGAAGCATAAGGATTTCGGTTCTGACGATCTAGATTGTGAAATTGAAGAATCGCCCGTTAAACCCAAGCTTGTTCCGGAGACCCAGACAAACTTTACGAAGTTTGCGAAAGTCTTGAGGGAAAACTTCCTGTTTGATCCCAGAGAAAAGATAACTTCGACTCATAGAAGTCCTCTCGGGAAAATTGATTTCAATAAGAACAGCATAAAGAACAATGATAAGATTAAAATAAAACCAACAACAAGTATGAATTCAATTTTGAAAAGTCACACTATCCAAAATACTGTAAATCCAATTGACAGATATGAAACTAACATTTCTACCAGCCCAAAGAAGTGTATGGCTAATGCCGGTTCCAGGATAAGTTTGAAAAATTTTGCATATAAAGGTTAAAGATTAATATTAAACATATAATTAGATATTCTATTTAGACAAACATGCACCGATGGCTAATTTAGTAAATTCCTTTTGTAGCTTTGATGAGTCTTCAAATTTTATGTCATTGAGTTTATATAATTTTTTAAATTTCTGTACGTTAAGATTCTTAAGCAACACTTCATCAGTCAAAGCTATACTATTATTTTCGTCAGCATCCATTAATTCTAGTATCTTTTTATTGAAAATTCTTGAATCTTCTGATACATTTTCTGATTCAGTCACTTGAATACAAATGACATTAGGACATGATGTATCTATCCCAAATCTTTTAATAGCATCCATTATATTATTAATCGGAGATAAATTAAGCATTATTTCTGTGTTTAATGATTTTGCTTTCATATTATTACTATTCTTGTTCAAGATAGCCTTGTGTATGCCAAAGTATAAATGTTCTAATGATGCGATATGGTTGGTATTCAAGAAACAATAATCATAATCTGGGTTTCCAACAATAAGCTGTTGCTTAATACTTTCCAATTTATTTTCATCTAAGTCCTTGATCAATGATATAAAAACATTATCTTTAGGGAACTGTGGAAACAGGATAACTTGTTGAAGCCCCATATTTTATTTTAGTTTAATTAAATAGTATAGATTTTTATTTTTTTTTGAAATGCGAGAGTATATTTCTAACCAAACCCTATCACTATTCAAATGTCTGGAGAAGACTCACAACAAGGTCCCCTTCAATGTGATGAACATGATAGTAAAAGCACAATTGATCTTATAAATAATTTATTCCAAGAAGATCAGAATATTCTGAATCCGCAACCTAGAGAAAATGTGTACCCTGAGTTACTTCTCCAAGAAAACTCCAATGTAAACAGATATTATAATTACTTTCAAAGAAATTCGAGACAATTTATTGATGATACTTCAGATGGGAAAGTTGTACGATGGACAGACTCTTCAATAGAAATATTAACTAAATTAATAATTGAGAGTTGGATAAATGATGATTCTGAGCATTCTGAGAACTTGAAGTTGAAACAAGAATCAAAAAAATTAGCAATATCCCCTCCAACTGGCCTTTTTTCGTGGTCATCTGGTGACTCCTATATTCAAGCCAGAAGGAAAGCAATTCAGGATACCGAATATCGTGCTGAAGAAACTATATCATCAAAGAACGAATCCTTGAATGATGATTCTAAGACTAATGTAAGCTCTAATAGATTTTCTAATATAAAATTCACAACTTCAAACAAGTCAATAACGAATCAATTGAACTATGTTGTTGAAATCGAGGCTAATAAATTTATACATGCAAGGATTCAAGTAATCAAAGCACATCATAATGAACAAATGTCAAGACAAATTCATGAGCGGAAACGAAAAGATCACGAAATAACGTTGCAGAAACTTAAACAAAAGGAAGAGGAATCGGAGACTTTGTTGCGAGAAGCTACAAATGAACAGAATAGTAAAAATAATGGATTCTTTGGAAGTTTGTTTGGATTTGGGGCATCAGTGAATAATCCAGACACTCAGGTATCAGAGCAACTTAATAATTTAAAAGGTAGTGAAGGACTGGCTAAGAAAAGATTCTCATTCTTGCCTAAAGGTAATATTAATCTTTGGAACCCAATGGGGAATAGCGCTAAAGGTTCGTCAGATAAACTTCCCGAGGAAGTGGAAAATGGAGGCAATATAATAAAACATTTACGAGATGATAATGAAAAAATAACGAATAGTAGCTTTGAGCTAGATCATAAAAGGGACAATTGTGACAAAAGTTTCGAAGAAGGATTAGAAGAAAATGATGAAGTGAATGAAGATCATAGTCTTGTAGAATCTGAAGAAGTTAGAGACACAACACAAGGAAATAACGATGACATACACGAATCTGTATCAAGACAGATATTTGACTTTGATTTTATAGAAAGACCAATCTCTACCAGCGCAAGTTCTAAACCTGAGTTGCATCGAAAGGACCAAGCTTTGAATTTCAATGAAGACTTAGTAACTTCATTAAATAATAACAATCAAAGCACAAGGCATAATTTCATATCTTTGGATACTTACACACATCAAATCCAGAACGATAAAGATATTTCTAGCGAGCTAATTGATATTTTTGATACGAATCACAAAAGAGAAGAGGGCTCTAGTAAGGAACATACCAACTTATTAGAACTTTAATAGATATATACTAATGTACATTTATATTAATTGAAATATAGACAAAAATTATTCAAGTATTAACAACTTTCTCTTTTTCTATTATGCAACCTAACCCCAAAAATGCTTCTTCCAATGCTCTTTCAAACACATTCTGAGCTCTCCATCCTGCTCCCAAAAATTCTTTCTTCTTGGCCAATGATTTTATAAACGGATCATGATAACTCTCAGTTTCATTTTCCAAGTTATTTTCATCCGAAATTGATAATAGCTTATAATGCTTGTTCAAATCACGATCACCATTAAAGGGCGTAAATGGTGTGACAGGTTCGTTTGGTGTCTCTGCTTTTTGATATGGAGTTAAGTTCATTAATTGCTGGTCAAGTTGATTAGTGATTTTCTGTAACTGTTTTCTCCTTAATGAAGTTCTCTTATGCATGTTACTTTGTGATTGTTGAATAATGTCTTCAGATTTTGATGCAGATGATGTGAGCTTATCCAATAAGTCCTGTTGTTGTTGTTTTTGATATTCAATGTCTTCTGTTTCCATTTGCTTTTGGATTCGTAATTTTTCTTGCTTCAATCTTTCAACAGCATCATAATATTTAGCTAAATCAGCGCTCTTCTGGCTTTCTTTCATACTCTTCTCTAAAATCTCAATTTTATGTTCTGCTTCGTAATTAGCCAAATTCGCTTCAGTTTCTTCTACATTAATACCTTCACTTAAATTAAAAACGATATCCTCAACTTCTTCTAAATATTTATTGTAGGCTTGTAATGTGTCAAAGTCTTCTTCAGTTTTATTATATATTGCGCTGACTCTTTTCCTTATATCAATTTCTTTTTCGATATTTAAATCATCAAAAACTTGTTTCTTAAATTTGTTCTTCCTTAGAATTTTACCACACTTTGGGTATGGACATGCAGTTGGTCCCAAAGAAAATATTCTATCAACACAAGATTCACATATTTTATGATAACATTCTGGATTGATCAAAAAGTTCATATTCGGAGATAAATATCTATCTGTTTTGCAAATAGGACACATGTCCTTGGATCGTTCATCTATGAGATGATGTTAGTATTAATTACTTTGAAATGAATAAATAACAACTTACCTTCTGTTTGCAACATTATACTCTACTTAAAGGCAAATCTTATAATTTCTAGTACTATTTCCATCATATCTGTAATAAGCTCGATCATGTCCTGTATATAATCCCAGATTATGTTAAGAGCTTCAATTAGGTCTAATTGGTGACAAAGAAAATCAGAAATGAAGTTACAAAAGAATACTTATATTGTATACTCGATAAGGTCGATAGTTCATCAGATAATTACGATAGTATATATTTGTTTGATATTAGTAACCCATTTACATCGATTTGTATGTCAATATGTCAATTTAAAAAAAAAGGAAATGCAGTCAAAAAGATCTTCATCAACTCTTAGATTGTATCTTGAAGATCTATGCTAGAATTATATGATAAGTATGCAATCGTGAAAAATGCCTAATAACAGTAATCTTTAACCTCTTCTAACTTTAGCATAAACTAAGCTATTTACATGCAGGTAAACATTATGCTAGTATGAATTTTTTGCGGTTGCGTTTTAAATCTCTCTTGTTTATTAATGAATTTTGATATACCGATACTACGAAATGGCAATATAAAGAAAGTGGTACCCTTAGCCTTTTTTCTTATAATTTTGTATGTTGATTTTGTCTCCTTTTATTCTGTCGGATATCAAGAGATATTCAAAACTTCGAAGGGTATTGCCATCTGCTTGTGGTGTCTTATTTCAGTATTACAAGTACTTGTATTATGCTACTGGATTCTCATATTTATAATAGGATCAGGAAAAGCACCGCATATAAAACCGTTTAATATTTACGATACAGGTAGTGATAGTAAGGCTCCAGATTATTTTGAATGCGATGCAAATGGTTATCCATATTACTGTTCTACTTGTCAGTCTATTAAGCCTTTAAGATCTTTTCATCTGAAGGATATGGGAAGTTGTATTTTAAAGTTTGATCATTATTGCGTCTGGATTGGAACTGCTATTGGTGAAGCAAACTACCTTGTTTTTTTGAAGTTTTTATTCTATTTGATTTCACAGCATATCACTCATCTAGTATTTGCTGCATGTTATATTAGAAGAAACATACGCCATGGCTCCTTAAATTTAAATTTTGTTGCTTTATTTGTAATAAGCGCTTTAATTATAGTCATGGTTCTAGCGCTATTAGTAACAAATTTGAGATATGTTGCATTAAATAGGACTACATTGGACGATATAACAAGAGGCCAAGCAAGAAAATATCATGCATGGAAATTAAGAAATGAAGGTAAAAAAGTAAAAAGCCGACATGTTCCCAGAAAAGAAAAGGGGTTTAGGTTTATAAATATTAAATATAATAACTCCAGAGCAGTTATAAAACACGGGATACAGTACGATAACTACAACTTGGGAGTTAGGAAAAACATTATAAATTTGGTGTATAATTTCAACAGGAGTTCTTCTGTGGTTGTGAATAATACTACTTATTCTAATGAAGTTCTTTTAAGGTGCATCTTCTATATAATGCTTCCATTATATGAAATCTCATATTCCTTTAAAAACGGAACAAACACAAATATCAATAAGGATATATCTGATGAGTCTTATAATACTTATGATTTCCATTCACCGCTACTCAGTGAGCAGTTTACCTCATTTATTAATTCTAAAGTGGAATCAGGTGAATATACAATACCATCTTATTTGACCCAAAATGAAGATGGTGATAATAACACTCTGCATAGAGAGTCAAACCCGGATGAAAAAGATTTGGGTTCCAATACCTCAAGTGATATTGTATGATAGTCTTTTCTTTTATATACAGTCTTAATATAATAAATTTCATATTAGTGATGATCTCAATCAAACTCAGTTTAATCAGTAGGTTAATAATGGATTTAATTGGTGAAATTATAGAGCATGATATAGATGTACCAGTAGCTCCCAAATGTACTACCTCATCTGGATTCCCGTCTACAAAAGAATTTAAAAAACCCAAAATTTCAAAATGGAAACAAAGAAAAGAGGCAAATAAAAGTAGCAATAATGAAAGCGTTAATGTAGCATTACCAGAAGCAGAAAAAATACATAGAGAGAACATGGAGAAGATTTCCAATATGTCAGAAGAAGAAATTTTAAAAGAAAAAGAAGAATTATTTCAGAACTTAGATTGGAAATTGATTCAAAGCTTATTAAAGAGAACTGATAAGAGAGTCTCTGTAAAACAAGAATCATCACCTGAAAATACAGAGAGCAATACAGGGCCCGAAGAAAATTACAAGGGATGGTTTGGAAATGCTAGAACTAAGAATGGTTGGGAGGAATTGACCCAACTTGATTCTGATGATGTAGATAGAGCACTTGGTATACAAAAATTAGATTTAGATGATATTCAAGAAGACCAAGGAGAAAAGACACATGGCGAGTCTAGCGGTAAGAAATCTGTAAGATTCAGCAAAGAAATAGAAGAAAATGAAATATTGAATAATGATAATGATGTTAAGCCTTTCATTGACGACGATTCTGATTCAGAAAATGAGGTGGCACATGAAGATTATCAGATTGTTCTGAATGATTCTTCTGAAGATGTCAGCGTTCATTTTCCAAAGCCACCTCAGCACAGTGAGTTGGACTTGGACGATCCTGATTTTTATAATAAATTACATGAAAAATATTTTCCAGATTTACCAAAAGAGACAAAAAAGCTAGCATGGATGTCCGAACCAATGCCTACTACAACTTCTTCTACGTATGAATCTATATCCGACATGAGATTTGATTTTGCTGGAAATTTGATGAATCTTGAAGATGGTGATGAAGAGCTACCAACATATATGGGTTTACATCATCACTCCGAAGATCCCAATTTACCAGGGTACACATTACCTGAATTAGCACATTTAGCAAGATCTTCCCTTCCCGCCCAAAGATGTATTAGTATAAGAACATTAGGAAGAATATTGCATAAATTAGGGTTGGGTATGTATAATATACTACCCGTAGGAGATTTTGAAGAGGAAGGTGATGGTGATGAAAGGGATATGAAGGATAGTTTTGAAAAATTGATGAGGGATTTAATCCAAAAATTAAGGATTATTGAGACAATAACAGATGCAGCAAGTGAATCGAAAACGGCTAATCTATCTGTTAGAAATTATGCCATTGAAGCTCTTTGGTTATGGAAAAAGGCTCAAGAAAATACCACTACAAAAGATTAAATAAATAGTACCTAAAAATAGAAATGTAAATATCTTTATGGAAATTAATTCTTCGAGATATGAATTAATTCAAATAATTGAGTACTTAAATCAGATAAGGAAAAACCATCAATCGTATACTCTCAAAATAAGCTCCATTTAATTTACAGAACGTAAATTTAAATCTGAACAAATCAATGAGTATTCCGAATAGTTTGATGGAACAGAAAGAAGATTATTATTCATAAGACTTCAAAAACTGAAGAATAATAAATTTAAATCTATGAGGAAATCATCATAACTAAAACAGTTAATTAGAATATCCTTTCTATATTATATTCCTCTGAGTTTGCTAAGAACTCAAGATATTCGTTAATCTTCGCATATAGACACATTGAACCGATGGATCTCAAAAGATAAGTTTAAACAACTATGATCGGTCAACTTAAGTTATGCAATACTACATCAACGTAAAACATTAATCAGTTCATGTATTAAAATAAATAAAATACTTCAGTAGTAACATATATAAAAAAAAAAAAAATGAAATAAATTAATATAAATCAAAATCCGGGTAAAATTAAGTGTAGTGAACATTAACCATCGTATGAAATTCTTAAATAATAAATACTTGATTACAATGTATCTTAACATGGCCAACAATGTCAAGAACAATATTAGTTAACATAAATAAAAATCATAAGTTAACGAATATCAATAAAGAACTTTTCATAGATAACATTCAAAGTAGATCGATAGATTCCAGGCTTTTTTTTTTTTTTTTCAACTTTTACTTAGTTAGTTGACCCGTAGCCGGCTCTTTCTTCATTACCGCTAATAGCAGAATACCCTTCTTCATATGGATAAGACAGGATAATATAATAGCAGTGTACAATTCCGGGGAAAATTCCAAGAATACACAACAAGATATTAATCAAAAAATCAGCAGAGAAGAGCCCTCTCTTAATATATACTGGTATAGGTGGAACTGTTAGAGGTAGTTAGTATTTAAGTTTGATAATCATTTTTATGATTCAAATTAGTTCAATAACTTACTAAAGAATCCAATGAGGACTAAAAACCAATCACGACTATGCATCTTATTTAATATAACGTAAATTTCTCTGAGGCCTATAAAGTAATCCTAACTTATTATTTGCAATTCAATTTTATTCTAAATTGAATATATTAGTACAAATTATTAAGATATTTTTGATATTTCGTTTGCTTTCCCCCTTAATTTGCAGTTAAAATAATGTCGTATTTCGATTTTGCGACATTGCCATTTATCAATATGTGAAAATTATTGACAAGAATACTTTGATGATTAGAAGGTGATATAACAGGTATGAATCTCTTAGGTCTTTTCATATCCTCATTTCTTTTATCATGTGTGCATTCTGTTCATATAGAAGATGCTTTTGTTAAAGATTGGATTAAAAGATTCCATAGTCCTTTTACTAAATATGATATGGTAAATAAGAATATGATTGGATTAACATCAGATAACATGCTTATTTTGAGTGATCCAATAATAGAGAATAACTTGCTATGGTCAATTGATCTAAACAATTTACCAGGCGTTGTTAACGACTACATATTGACTCCAGACTTAGAATATATCTATTTATATTCTAATAATTCAAACCAGCTTTTTGCTTTCGAGACTAGAACAGGTCTCTATATTGATTCATATTCCTTTAGTTCACATATAATACAAGTTGAAAATGCATTCAGCAATAACTTGTTGATATTAGATGCTTCTGGAAAGTTGTATCATTTTTCTAATGGATTAAATGCTGTACTAAATATTAATGATACGATAAAGAATTTTCAATTCACGCAGCGTGATGGAAGTGCCTATATTCTTTATAATGGCAAAATGTTAGCAAAGGTGGATTTAAATTTAAACATAATAGATAGCACAAGTTTTTTGGAGAGTGACATTACTCAATTCCAAAATGGAATTATTGTTACGAAAGATAAAATCTGTAAAATATTGAACAGTGAACATTTATCCATTAATTGTATCGCCGATATAAATGACACAGATCATATTAAAGTAATTGATAAAGAATATTTTGTATCGTATAAGGATTCAGAATTGAGTATATTTAGCATTGAACTGGACGAAATGAAGGTTTTAAAAAAGGATACATTTAATAAAGAAATTAAGTCATTAAAAGTATTAAGGAAATCATTAAATACAATAGTAATAGTATCTTATATTAGCACTTCAGGTAGGTCATATGATGCTATTTTGAATTTGACAGACTTTTTACAAGATCATAACAACGGAATTACGACTTTTAGAATTAGTGGCCTCAACCTGAAATATTTTCTTACTTACACAGACGAATTACATGTTATGGGTGTATCTCAAAGTCCGGAAGAAATAATAGTTTCAAGCTTGAATATGGTATCAGGGGTGCATAATACTTCAAAGATCGACAATATTAGTACAGGCTCGACCCACTATTTAATTATTGACAAACCTATTTCAGAAAACACCATTTTCCAAGTACACCATTTGCTTGATAAAACTGGGGGATCATTTTTATCAAGTTGGTTAACGAGAATATACAGACACTTAAGTAACTTAGGTGAATATGTAACTTCCTTTATTGTGGACATAGAGTCTCGGGTGAATACATTCATCGAGGAGGATACTTTTGGTCTTGAGAAATTAATAATATTCGTTGATGAACCAAGGAATCGTTTAGTAGCTTTAAACTCCATAGATGGTTCTTTGGTTTGGAAATCGGCAGAGTTTGAAAACTCTTCTGAAATAGTTAGTATGTTGGAATTCAATGATACTATTAGTATTATATTTACGAATGAAATTCAACTTTTTAAGTCGCTTAATGGAGAAAAAGTTGACTCCAAATATTTCAATAGTACTATTTGCAATGTCATAAAAGCTAAGAATAATTTAAATTTGGACACTCTACTTCTTAAACTATCAACTGGTGAATACTTGACCTTTAATAGTGACTTGATAGATGAGGATCAATATTTCTTAGAATCAAACGAAAACGAAGTGAATGGTTTCCAGTTGAACGAAAATGGGAAAACGAATACTTGGAAATTCAGTAAAAAAGGAGAAGAAATTTTAAAGGTATCTTCTAAATCGATTGACTCAAAGACCCAGTCTGTTGGTATTGCATTATCAAATAAATCGATATTATATAAGTATCTCTATCCAAATGTGGTTACGGTTTTTACTAGATGTGATAAAAACTTCAAACTTTATTTGATAGATGGTGTCACAGGAATTTTACTTCAAAAATTTGAGCACTCTAGTCTTGAATTCATTAACTTTGAATCTATTAAAGTTATTATGGATGATAATTGGATTGTTTATTCCTATTTAGTTCAGTCACCTAGAGTTGAACAAAGAATAAATATTATAGATCTTTTTGATACTTCTAAAGCAATTGGAGATGGGGAAGTATCGTCTTTGAATTATAACCTCACAATTGATAGCGTTGAATCCAAATCGTATATTTTCCCTCAAAAAATCTTATCACTAGCATCAACAAGGACCTCATTTGGAATTACTTTAAAATCCATAATTGTTGCAACTGAAAACGGAGAGTTATATGAAATTCCAAAATCAGTTTTAAGTGGCCGGAGAATTGATGATAGGGAACTCTCACAAGAAGACTTCCAAAACGACTTTAAGGTAATACCATATGAGCCAATTATTGGTTTATATACATATAAAATATTAAACCACAAGCAACGATTGATGACTGATGAGTATGGTAAAATTTTAATCAAGCCAACTAATTTAGAGTCCACTTTGCTTGTGTGCTACATTAACAAAGATAATATATTTTCAACTTATATACTGCCATCTTTGTCATATGATTCCTTGGGACATAAATTTGATAAGACTAAGTTGGTGATAACCATTTTAGGTATTTTCATTTGTTATTTGATCCTGACTCCATTTGTTAGCAGAAAAAAACTAAATTCGAAATGGATAGATAATCCATAATATATCAGATGAATGGTATTTTATATATTACTATATTACTACGTTTACACGTGTTATAAATTGAATATAGAATTATTCTTCTTAAAATAAGAAATAACTCTTCTATGCATGTCATTATCATCCCTTAACCCATATTCCATCCACCAACCCTCGTTGAAATCCTTAAATTCATTAAATCCAGTATTGGTAGTATTCAATTTCTGATGACTGTAAATAAACAAAATAAGTTCATACAATAAACTGGATACTAGCTGATTCTTCATTCTATTGATTAAGAAGAACGATCCATTTGAAAACTTTATTAATTCGGAATTGCTAATGCTATCGAACGATCTCAAGATTTTTATTAACTTTGAATTAAGCCCCTGCCATACCTTTTCTGCATCGTGTCCTCCTAAAATATTAATACATTCATTAAATTTTTCTTTCAATAACAAATATTCCTCTACCCTATCAAGTAGGGGAGATTTAAAAACTCTAAGCATGATAAAAGAAGCTAACTCAAGAACTGACTTATAATGAAATGGTACTTGATTATACTTCACTTGATCTCCAAATTCTGTCTTGAATAAATTCAATACAATATAACAAGAATTTAGAGCATTCTTAACAATAGTCTTGTACTCAAAAATTGTAACATCTAAGTTAGAAAATGAATAAACATATAACTGAAGTTTGGAAAATTCAATAGATAATTTAATCAAATTGTTTGGCTTTAAAAGCCTATGCTGATCATTTAAAATTACTTCAAACATGCGTAAATTTATCAATTTTGATGCAATAGATTTTGAATTCATTAGGTCATTCAAATTTTCATTCAACCTTGATTGAATCATTGATATCTTTAAAATCGAGTTAATATAATGGTCTTCTTGAGATGATGGATCCCTTAGTTCCTTGTTAGCCTTATTAATTATATAATCATTCTGAAGACCATTGATATTATTATTAGATAATCCATAATATATGAGCCAATAATTAGAGTTAATATTAACAAATTTATAATGTCTTTCCCTTAATAGATTGTTCAATTTAAGCTCATTTGATACTTTTGTTTCAGTTTTATGACTAAATTCATGCATAAACTCTACTTTATGCAATCCTAATTGAAATGCTAAATTTTTCATTAAAGTTAAATATTTAACTGAAACATTTTCTGAAATATTTTCCGAATCTTCAGAGGGTAATGGCCATGTAGTAAGGATTAATAAAGCACTTATGCAGTATATCGACCTAGGAGTCATATACCAACATTTCTTTACCACTAAAGATTTAACGTGAGTAGCTAAACGCATATATTGCTGCTTTTGGGATCCATTTAAATGCGAAGTTAGTATTATGCTCCAAAATAATAGTTCATTTTCTTGATACATGTTTATTATATCAAGATTATCAAAGTAATCATTTGGAAATATCGGAAGATATTTATCAAAATTCGTTTTGTAGTTTTTGAAAAAATCAGCCGCATCTTTAAGTGAAATAGATACTCTTTGGGTATTCACATCGGCAGAAATTGTAAAGATATCTGTTGAAATTGAATCCAGTTCAGTCAAAGGAAGTTCAGTGCTTTGTGCTGTGGAAGTCTTGAGACAAGATTGAATTTCAGATAATGGAGGAGTTCTTGGTATGACTTGTTGGATATCTTTGGCCCTTTGCGAGAGTAGTTTTATAGTTTGTTGTTTTCGTTCAATAATTCTATCCAAAGTTTCTTTTAATGATTTAATTTCGTCAGTTAGCACTTCAACAATATCCCCACCTCTATTAGCGTGTTTAGGAATAATGTCTAATTTGCAGTTCAAATTCTTTTTAAAGCAGTGTGTACATGGAAGAGGGTTCGTAGTAAACGCATCACATTTTGTCTTGTGCTGTCGACACCTTATGCATGTTTTCAATACTTTCCCATCAACATTATTAGGTTGGATTAACCTTAGACGCTTTTTCAGATGTATGGTCATAATCATTTTACCTTGTATTCACAATTTTGAAAGATAAATAAACTATTATTTCCTCAAAAACACAAACCTTTTAAATAGGTTATATTGTATTCTATATGTCAGTGAAATTGGGGTCCAACGTAAAATAATTGATCAGGGTATTATTGGGTGCTAAGATCTTCCCTTATCGGCCATCTAAGTAAATTAATAATCAGTGAGGAATTATTGGTTGGAAAGTAAACCGAAATTCGGATTCATTGAATTTTGAGAAGAGCATAATGTAAGGTGATTAAGACAGAGAACGGACAATCACCATGAATAGTAATCAGGTAACAGCTATCCACCTATACAACTTAGCTCATGGAGTTAATGGAAACCCTCTCTCTAAACAGTATAGTTTGTCATTTGAACAATTTATAAACTTGAAATCGATAAATTTACCTCCTCAGTTAGATGATAAATTCTGTAATAATTGTGGTCAGCCAAACATACCTGGATTGACTACTAGGAGCAGGATAGTCTATGGCAAAAAAAAGAGAGGCTTTAAGACTACATGTTTGGTGTGTAAAGGAAAGAATGTAGATTATAGTATCTCTCAGCAAAGGGTAAAAGTAGAAGATATCAAGCCCTTTGTGGCGGAATGGCCCCAGAATAAGCCCAAGATTGACGATAACACTACAAATGTTACAAATAAATCTAAGGAGAGGAAAAAGAAACGCAAGCAGAATAATTTGGCTAATTTATTAGATATCAAGAAGAAGCAAAAAGCATCTGAAGCAAAGAGACTGGGTTCTCTAAATTTAATGGAATTCATGAAATAAATGTATGGTTATGTATAGTATGGGAATTAAACAATACTGGGGATTAATAGAGTTAAAGATTAATATATATCATTATTGTCTGAAAAATTTCTAAACAAGACGTAGTCATCAATTCTAAGAGATACATTTGGGTCATTCAACATTAACTGGCAGATTTTGTTTAAAGTTTTGTCTTACGCAATCTCGAATCCATCTTCTTCTTCTAAAAATATCATGTCTTTTATCTTGTTGATAGTCATAAACCCACTTTTCGTCTTCATCTATATATACCAAATCCTCAATTAAGTTTCTTTTGACCCATGAATGAACCATTAAGTCTAGCGTCCACTGCTTATCTACGAATTCCCAATTCTTAGGGGGTTTTATATTATCAATTAGTACTTTTTTACTAATTTTGAAACAATCTCTTATTCTATCTTCATCTTCTTCAATTTCTCCATCTATGATTAAATCCATATTACGATAGGGGGAATTAATCGAAAAAATGTTATTAGTAAAGCCTATTAAATCCCAAGTTTTGTACCTTCGATTATATCTCTGTAATTCAAAAATTTCAACTTGCATTGGCAGAGGTTCAATTTCGGGTTCTTTATCAAAAATTTTTGATAAATATAATTCTATTTTATTGCCTATGTTAAGAAATCTTAACCTTGTTTCCTCTTTATAGACCCAATCTAATATAGTAGTTCGTAAATGTGGATGAGAGAGAATTGTAATACACCAAACAAGTATTAGTAAAATTGACTTAATTGGTAAAATGGAGATTAGAAAAGGAAAAAGTTTGGGGAAAACCATCAAGTTTAGTACCATGCCACTGAAGAATAAAAGTAAAATAGACGATGATAAAGCTTCATCTTTAAAATAAAAGTAGTCAGATGTAAGCCAATAATAAAAGTCGTACGCAGTAATGAAGATTACCATATGATTTTGTAGATCGGTCAAATTCAAAATAAACTCCCTTGTGAATTGAGGTACTGGCTTTGGGATCTTATAATTATCCAAAGGAATCTCAGAAGGTATTGGATTGTATTCAATATAATCGTTCAAGATTGAATTATCAGGAGGATAAATAATTAGATAATGGGGAATTAAGACCTGAAATATAATGAATGCAAAAGGAAAGGCTGTAATTAGGTATGGATTTGCAATTACATGGCTTATAATCAATAATACACCAATCGTACGAAATGGATTTTCCCAATTAAAAAACTTGATAACATTATCTTGAAGAAGGAACACAGACGAAAGTCTCTGATTCAATTGAATGGAATTTTTTGACATTATCGGTATCGAAAGTGGAGGTCTTGTTTTTTGCATTTCTATTCTATCATTCAATATCTTCCCTTGTTGATCCGTAGTAATATTCATTGGAACCATCATTGATATGACCTTTTCCATCAATTTATCCGCCATGAGAGAGTTATTTGCTTTCTTCCCATCACCAGGCTTATACCAGAATGAAGAGAAGTCTATATCTGACATTCTTTTATTATTTATATTCTGTTTTGATGCATTACTCTTAATCTTAGCTGGAATCTCGGAGTTTGCTTCTGGCGCAATTTCTATATCTTGGATAGCAGAAGGATTACCACTTTCAATTGTTAATATATTCTCTAGAAAACTTGATACTTGTTCCATAGATCCGGCACTGTGGGAAGTTATTTGATTGACTTATCTCAGAAACTTAACTTCTGAATTATCTATACAATAATTGACTATATGAGATCTTTTAAAGCAGTACAAATTTTGTGCGATAATCTTATTCTAATATACAATGCAGAAAAACTATTAACTCTATAACTTTAATCTTTTAGTTACGGGTATATCCATGGTGCCATTACATTTTATTTCCGTATTTGATCTCTTTTTCTTTGTATTATTTGAAGAAACTTCTTTACTACTTTCATCATTTAAGGAATTTTGGTCTTCCAGTTTTATTTCTGTAAAACTTGAAAGAGGAGACGGCAATTCTCTCTTTATGCTTGGCTGTTTATTAGTCCTTTTCAATGCTGGGCCTTTCTTTTTAGTAGGTGTACTAGGTGGCGTTAATGTGTTCATGTTTTCATTTTTAATGCTATTGTCCGATTGGTTTGATTTAAGTTTCTTAGAGTCTAACTGTTCTTGCGTTAAGAAAAGGTCAGGAATTTCAACTTTTAGAAGACGTATGAAGTCATCACAATCACTTAATATCTCGTAGTCAATACATTTTTGCCATTGCTTTGCTAAGGGGGTTTTATTTATAAACACTACTTTCCCACCCTTTTGGTGGACTGACGAACTTAATGATTTTACCAACTTTTTAATTCCATCGACCTTTAATGAAGTACCCATTATTATCAATAAGTCTGGCTGAGATCTTAGATCAAGACTAAGTCCTTTCGCCAAGACTTCTGCGTGAGGATGATTCTCTCCATAAAGTACAATATCAGGTCTCAAAATTCCAATATTACCTGTAAGTCTTTTACCCAGATATAATCTTTCTTCATATTTTTCTTCACAATTTCTACACTGAGGGTTCATGCCATCACTCAACTGTACTTGGTATTTTTCATTCCAATCATAATTCGAAAAACATTGAGTACAAGAAAGTTTATGCAAATTACCGTGTAGCTGTACAACATCTAAATCTTTCCAATTTTTATTGAAATGTTTCCCTTGATTGAATTCATTAACATTTATTCCTACTTTTAAATCAACAGAGCCCTCTAACGAATCAATGTTTTGAGTATAACAACGAAGTAATTTATTTTTATCCTTCAAAGCTTTTATGAATTTATGACTTTCAGTAGCCTTTGCCAATAATGAAGATTTGTATAAAGATTCCATAAAAGTACAGAATAATGACAAAGTCATCTCATCTCTGAAGAGGGAAATATCAAATAAATCTTGTCCCTTAACTACTACATTAGGATATTTTGCTTTAACCATATTGTATAAACCATCTGAAGATCTAAAATCTGGGATCCCAGCATTACAAGAGATACCCGCTCCTGTCAATACTGTCGTCTTTTTAGATTTAAAGATTAACTTTATGACCTCATTAAGCTTAATAGACGTCTCAGCCGTTAATTTTTCAGGCTCTATTAAGTCTATAGTAATCATTACTTTTTGAATATCTTATACTAGTATCGTAGTTTATAGATGTACAGTGTTGTAAAAAGAACAGAAGCAAAATCTTGAAGTCACTTCCGATATATGGAATATATCGCAACTTCATAATTTTACCGCATTCGGCATTATTTACATTTGTACCAAAACGGCTAGGCACGATTTCACGATACTCAAAAGCACCATAGGGCGCTAGACCTGCCATTACAGAGCTTTAAGAGCCTGTATCTTCCCGGTGTGTACATGTTTATACATAAATCAATTACATATTATAGAATATTATAAAGAACTAAAGTACTACGCACTTTGACTATTCACGGCCAATTCCATAATCAATCTCGTGGCCAAATGTAAGAAAGGATAAGCAGAAAACGAAGACATTTCATCAAGGTCTTGCTGACCGGAGGAAGTCTGAGCTGAATCTGATTCCCATCCATCAAATTTGAAATCCACTAAATAATTATTTGGCTCAAGTTGAAAAAGTTGTATTTGCATTTTCATTAAATTAGGAGAGGTTTCTTCTTGATTCCCACCTTCATATTTCCATCTAACTCTAATTGTCCAAAGTTCTTCTTCCGTAGGCTTGGCCCATTCAGCACCTAAGTTCTTTAAGGCCCTATAAATTTCACCCATTACATCTAATGGGTAAGATCTTGATCTAATACCGAAATGCCATCTTGTTTTCAGTTTTTTCGAAGAAACTGGATTTATTTTGGAGTCACTACTATTGTCCATCATATATGCTCTATGGATTGTTGGTAATGAAGAGGGTAAAATAGCAATAGTTGAATTCGGTAACGTCGATAAATCAGAAACATTCGATAAAGTTTGGTAAGTAAGGGACTGTTGTACTCCAGGGGCATTACTAGTAGCACTTGCAGGCCAAGAAGGAGGTGGCGATTGGGCGAGAAATGCGTCCAATTTATCGTTTTTATTCTTCTTTAAATCTTTCACCAAAGTATGATTCTCCTTCATTAATAGATAGGCATCTAATATCTCATTACGTTGCTCCTGAGGAGCATTCGATTCGTTACATTTAGTTATCACATTAATTATCTCATCTCTATCATAACCTAATGTGATGTTTAATGCAGAAATAACATCTTCATCTATTTCAATCTTCTTATGTTTTGTCTTAGACAAATCTGGAGGTAATAAATAATCTTCAAATCCTTGTTTAAACCATTCATCCTCCATAATCTCATTAATAGTAATTCTGTTCAATGGATTCACCACGAGCATTCTAGTAAGAAGATGTTTTGCGCCAGGTGATAAATAGTTAGGCAAAGTATAAACACCATTACTGATTTTCTTGAATAATGCGGGAATAAACTCATCATCGAAAGGTAACCTACCACATAACATAACATACAAAATAACACCTGAAGACCATACATCAACTTCGGGACCAGCATACAACTTACCACTAATAACCTCAGGGGCTGCATAGTTCGGAGAACCACAACTAGTTTTCAAGAAATTACCATCTGTCATAATATTAGATAAACCAAAGTCAGCAATCTTTACATTCAATTGGTCATCTAATAGTAAATTTTCTGGCTTCAAGTCCCTATGAACGATTTTGTGTCTATGGCAATATTCGACGGCGGCTATTATTTGTTGGAAAAACCTTCTCCCTTCATCCTCTGCCATTTTTCCTCTTTGGACAATGTAATCAAATAGTTCTTTTCCAGCATACTCTATGACCATAATAATTTCGTCTTTAGACTTGATAACATCGTATAATTTGATAATATGGGGGTGTCTTAATAATCTCAAGTATGAGATTTCTCTTTCCACTCTTCCTTGCATATCAGACTTAGCCAAAGTCTTACGGTTTATGATTTTAAGAGCAACACGTTGCCCTGTCACTAAATGTTGAGCTAATTTAACTTTACCGAAGGAACCTTCACCTAATGTTTTTATAACTTGGTATTTACCGATCCTGTTTGCCGGATTAACATTTGGATCCAACGGAGGTTGACTTTCATTTTGATTCTGACCATGATGATGGCCATGGTGATGACCATGATGGTGGTGATGATGATGCTCAGATTTTTCTTGGTTCTCTGACATCCTCTAATTATTGTAGTATCTATCCAGTAAACGAATGTATTGCGTGTTATTGCTTTCATTCATTCATTGGAACTGGGGAAATGGTTAATGCACTACTTTAGTTCGAAATAAATTCTAAGTATTAAATATGATGAGACTACTCTTAATATACAGACTCTCTATAATACAAATATCATTTCTGATTACTGACTTCCAAGTTCTTAGTATGCTTCAATATGAATATTTACTGTTTCTATAAGGTTTTCTCAATTTCATCTCTTTCGTTAACATCTCTATAGGAATTTCCACCAAATTTCTTAGGATTCTGGTAATTATTTCTATGGCTGTTGCTCCTAATATGTCCCCTACTTCCTCTTTTTGTATTATTGTAGTTGTAGTCACGGGTACTCCTCTTTTCAGATATCGGATGCCTCTTATCTGAATTATATTGACTTCTATTGTAATTAGTCTTACGTTGGATTCCAGCCTCCTCTGTTTCTTGCAGTTCAAAGTTAAGGTTATTAATATCCTTACTTCTTTTGTTTAATACTTCTTTTGGTATGCCATCAGGGTCTTCATTGGCACTGAGAAGCATACTCCACATGCTCTCACAGAATATTTTAGCTTCCTTTTCCCCTAGAAAATCTACCATCTGAAAATAAATCGACTCTATATCAGGACTATCATCTACTATAAGTAGCTCCCATAAATAATCCACAACTATGTCGTCATCTGGTAATTGTTCTTTTAACTTTTCTTCTATCCAATTTTTAGCTATCTGAGAATTAACTTTGCTCATTAATACCTTACGCTTAAAGATTTTGGGAAATTTAATCCCAGCTTTATCTTTCTTGCTTTTTCTATCAATAAATTCAGTATCAACCTCGTTAAGTCTAAATGACATCTTTTGCTGTTTTACAAGACTTGATACATGGGTAATGTTTTTTTGTGCATAGATTTGATCTATGCACGTCTCAACTTTGTTGCAAAACTGAAACACTATCTTACTTCAGACATCTAAATATAAATACATAAACCCTTCACAATCTGTACCAAAATAACATTAATTTGAATATGATTGAACTCAGTAGTGGTGTGAATATATTAAATTTTATATACGAAGAATCTGAAAATGAAATAGATAGTACTGAAGGAGTAGAATGGTTAGTGAAAAAAAGAACTGGAAAAAATATTACAGTCCTAGATACTAATCTACAAAGTAATACAAACACATTATTATGCTCAAATACATCATTAAAGAAATTGGCATTTTATGGTATCTACTTAGATTCACAATCGTCACTTCACACAAATAATAATATCTGGTCAAAATCCTTTAAGAGCAACTACTTGACACTTCAATCTGGTACAAAGCTTAAGTATAATGTAGAACATCTTGATAATAATGACATTAGTGGATTACCTTTAGGTTGTGAGAAAGTTCATTCAATAAATTTCGATATTAATTTAAGTAATAACACTATGAATTACATTCCAAAAGGATCAAGGTTTTTTGTGATAAAATCCTTCACTGAGGAAGATGTATTACAGTCATATCATCATGGAATTTGGGCTTCTACCAAGTTAGGCAATAGGCGCCTTAGTAACGCCTACAAACAACTTAAACATGACGGAAATATATATTTATTTTTTCTGATAAACTCTTCTGGAAGATTTTGTGGTATTGCAGTAATGAAGGGTGACATTGATTATACAAAGGAAAGTGATATTTGGTCTGAAAAGAGTCGTTGGAAAGGTATTTTTCCAATTGAATGGATTTCCATTAAGGATATTCCAAATAAATATTTGTATCACCTAAAAATAATTTCTAACGAAAACAAGCCAATCACCAATTCTAGGGATACACAAGAAGTGCCTTATGAAGTTGCAATTCAAATGATGAATATTTTCCAAACTACTCAATCAAACTCCTCATTTTTACAAAAATATATCAAATAATGCAAAAAGTGTTAAATATCCATAAAGTAAATTATAAGCAATAATATTATATTAATAATAATTAAGTTTAATTATATATATTTGAGACTATAAAGATTTACATTCATAATATTATTCATTAAAGCTTAAACATCTGTCTCGATTAAACGTTTTCGACAAAGAGGTACAAATTTAATTCTACCTCAAAAAATCCTTGCATATTGAAAATCGTACTACTATTTTCGGTCAGTTTAATCTTCTCATATTGAAGATTTTATCATTTAGGATTACAATAATAATATTTAACATTTAGAATCAGAAAAGTAGTATGATTAGACAAACTAATCGTAAATTTAGTACCTCTATACGGACTCTCCAAGAAAATTCAAAAAAAGAAGTCAAAAAGCTTACAAGAAAAGATATAGAATATGGCCCTTTAAACACGGCTCAGAAGGCATTTTTGGATCGTGTTATAAGAGTTGATCAGTCTGGAGAACTTGGTGCAAATTTCATTTACTTTGGTCAATATACTGTGTTAGCGTCGAAGTACCCACACTTGAAGCCAGTTTTAAAACACATGTGGGATCAAGAAATTCACCACCACTCAACATTTAATCATTTGCAGACTCAAAGAAGAGTCAGACCATCATTGTTGACACCATTATGGAAAGTAGGTGCAATTGGTATAGGAATGAGTACTGCCTTACTTAGCAAAGAGGCTGCAATGGCATGTACTGTCGCAGTGGAAACTGTGATTGGTGGACACTATAATGAACAATTAAGAACTTTAATGAGTCTGTATGACATTCCGATATATGATAAAGCTGGAAAAGAAGTAAGCTTAGAAGATTTAGATAAAAGTTTGCACATATCACCTGAATTAAAGGAGTTGACTGAAATTGTTAGTCAGTTTAGAGATGATGAGTTAGAGCATTTAGATACAGCAATTGAGCATGATGCAGAAAAAGCTGTTCCTTATATGCTATTAACAGAAGCAATAAAGATAATCTGTAAAGGAGCCATTTGGACTGCTGAAAGAGTATAATATTATAATATATATATATATATATATAATAATTTTAAAATTTAATATGTTACATAATAGGACTATCCATATCAAGCATCTTGACAGGTTATACTTCTAATTTACTCCAGCAAAAGTTGTAATCATAATAACCAATAACCAAGATATATAAATGATTATATACAGGAATAGGAAAATGTAAACAAATTATTTACAAAATTTAAGAGATAGAAGAAAGTTTGGTTAAATCAAATATGTCAAGACTAAGTTCTATATATAAACCCGGGGTTTTAAATACAAGGAGGCCTCCTCAAGGCTCACATATAGATGTATTCCCCTTATTGGACTCAAAAGAAATAACTGTTTGTTTACAAAGCTGCGACTTCACAATTACAGAGGAGCTTGTGAACAAGCCTACTACACAATTTGTAAGGACTTTGCTTGAACAATTTTTAGATGCATTTATGGGGATTTCAGTTACAGCCCTTCAGAAGAGAGCAAGGCTAATCAGTAGAGAAGCATCATTAATGACGTCACAGGATGATAAACTGCTTAATGGGAAGAATGGTGTAGAAGAAGAAGACGAAGAAGAAGAGGAAGCAGACACAGCATCTGCTTTTAACTTAATTGTAATACATCGTGCTGCTCATAAATTTTTTCAAGGTTGTGGGATCTATGATTTGACTATAATGGATATTATGAGACCAGATTCTTTTCGGACCAGAAGACTCTTGAGTGCTGTAGTGAATTTTGCTAAATTCCGTGAAGAGCATTCTACTGAATGTGAACAATTAGTTTTTGAATGTGAGAAGAGCTTAGAAGCTTTCAAGAAAGCCCAAGCTGAAAATGAAAAAATAAAAGATAAGCTTGAAAATCTAAAGGCACAACTAGAAAATTCAGATGGTACTAAAAAGAAAGCAACATTGAAACAGGTTAACTTATACAACTCAAAAATTGAAAATGAACTTAAAAAGCTTACAAAAACACAGGAAATATTAATATTGGAACACACGCAATACAGAGATGAAAAATCGAAATTAATTGAAAGACTAAAGGAGCAAAACCTACTAATTATGGATTCTACTAAAGATCTAGAAAAGCTTAGGGAGTACTCTTCAACTGAATTGATAGATTTAAAAGATAGCATTAGCGAATTGAAAAACCAAGTTAATCAGCTACAGGAAACGTATAATAAATTTGAACAGCGCGATAACAATATAACTATTACAATTGACTCTATCCAATCAGTAGAAAATGAACTAAAGAACTTATTTAGAATATTGGAAGAAATACTAAATGATTTAATTAAAGAAAAGAATGCATCAGAAAAGCTTACCGCAAACCAAGAATATCTAGACCAGCAAGATATTGAAGACAAAGACTTGAGTAGACATATAAGACAGATTGAGAGACAATTGTCAAATACGCAAGAAAAAATAGATAAACTTAAAACTCAAGCAGAAGAGAGAATTACCAAGAGTCAACAGCAGTTGGCCAAATATAGAAGTGATTATACGAAGTTAGCAGAAGAAAGGAATTCAAAAGAATTAGAGTATAATAAGAAGAAGGAATTAATAGCGGAAATTGAAGCTAAGATGAACAAAAAGAAAGCTGATTTTCAAGTAGAAGTTAGAAATCTCAACCTGAAGTTAGCTAGACTTAATGTTCAGATAAAAATTTATCTAGATGAGGTAGGCAAAAAAGTATTCCAGGGGTAGACATAATAATTGATGTAAAGTAGTGTAATATATATATGTAATATAAGTTATTTACAATGAGAAACTTGTAGTTATTTCTATGCATTATATCAATTTTCACTTCCAGTATCATCAATAGAATGGGATTCATTCACATTTATTCCATCTGAAGTATCAGTTTCCTTTTTTACTTCATTATCTCTAGGTATCATTTTATTTGTAGAAAATAATGAACCGATAAAAGAAACTACAGATTGTGCAAGCCCAAAATAAAATACGGCCTTGAAAGCTTTCATAATTTCATTAAGGAGAAAACTTCTCGTTTCAGCGGAAAACGAATTAAGCATATCTGGCAGCAGGATTATAGTGGCTATGGAAGTTGACTTGATTTCTTTATAAATTGGCGAGCTTGGAGATAAAGAACCAACTGCATTCTCAATATAATTAGTAGAGCAGCTTTGGTATATTAACTCTGCTACGATAACTGAGAAAGCAGCTCCTGCAGATCTACAGAAATTTATGGTAGTGGAGGTTATAATTAATGAACCCTCTATATCACGAGGTGCTTTAAGTTGAGCCGAAATAATAGAACTCAGAAATTGAAGTCCACTAGATACACCCGATACTATTAAAAGCCCTATACGGTGTGAAGAATCCGAGTCTACCTGTAATAAAAGCAACAATCCACATCCAATTGGTCCCAACATTGATGATAAAACAAGAATTATTTTCACGTTTCTGGTAAAACGTAACAAGAGACCGCATGCAATTGATGAGATGGCAACAGAAAGGACCAAAGGAATTAAATCAACACCAGATTGAAATGCAGATGCGTTATATACCACTTGAAAGTATATTGCTAGATATACCAAATTTGAAAGGAAAAATCCGAAATTAAATGTTGCGCTTACTATTGATCCAAGTATTTGAGGTATAGTAATAATCTCTTTATATATGATAGGATTTTTTGCAATGAAAAAGTTATAATAAGTAAAACTGATAGTTAACAAACCACCTATAACAAAGCAGCAAATCACACCTGCTGATTTCCAAGGAAATTGAGTTCCACCAAAGGACAAGCCCAATAATAGTAAAATCAATCCACTGCTTATCAAAAATGTACCAAAATAATCAATCTTTTGTAACTTTTGTTTTAAATTGCCCTTAGGCAACGGAGGGTGAAAACAAAGCAAAAGTAGAACCCATGCAGCACCACCAATAGGTAAATTAATATAGAAGCACCACCTCCAACTTACCTTCGTAGCCAATGCACCACCTATGAATGGACCCAAAACACTTGAAATCGAAAATGTTACCCCAATTAAAATAAATGCCAACAGTCGTTTTGATATTGGTACAGATTCAGTCATTATAACAGTTACCATTGATTGCGTACCACCACCACCAATTCCTTGTATAACCCTGCCTCCAATTAGCATATCCATACTAGTAGATAAAGCTGAAATCAAAGAACCTACCTCAAAGATGATAATACACACTAGTAAAGTATATTTTCGTCCAAAGGCAATTGAAATTTTTCCATAAGAAGGGGCCAATGTGGCCAATGGTAACATGAAACCAGTAGTTAACCAACCAACTTTATCAAATTCGCCGAATTGGTTACCAACATCCTTTAAAATGGTTGATATAATCGTCTGATCAAGGGCCACTAAAAACAAACTTGCAACACAACTAGTTAAAGTCATACCTAAAGTGATCCCCGATATATGATGCTCAAATGCCTTTGTACCATCACCAGCATTGCTTTCATAGTATTTTTGCTTTTTAGCACCTTCAAGGTCTTTTGATTGACTCATCATGTACTTGCTGCTAAATAAACTTTTAGTTATTAATTTTAAATATTCACTCTTCAAGAACCCAATGCCCTATACTTATTTATCCACTTCTACCATATTTATCAATTGTTACAATCAATGATAGTAAATCATATAAATAATTAATTAGTGTTAAATTTAATAGATCTAGATTATTATATAATATACACAGAATTCGCATGGTCATTAAAATTCTCTTTATTGTTTTTTACGCACCGTTTCTTAAAAATTCTAAGAAATCAAGCTCAGCATTATCACCAATGCTTCCTGAAGCCTTAGTTTGTATGCTATTATGTTTTACAGGGGCAGGGGTGCTAAGATTACGCCTGTTACTAGCCTGATTACTGCTTCGTTTCCTTTTATCAGAAGAAAAGTTGCTTTCTACACCCTCGGAAATACGTGATGAATCATTAGGATCAACAAATGATTGTATCCTAGATTTTGTAGATGTAGTAGACATATCTACCCGAAGGGCATCACTGGATGTTCCGACAGTATGCGATGATCTCGCTAATGAGGAGCGTTTGCCAGAAAAATTTAACGTATAGTTATCCATTGCTGATCTGAAATCTTTTTCAACAATGCCTCCACTAAGCAAATTTGAAAAATCATGACCCAGGCCAATTTTTGTTTCACAAGCTTGTTCCAGTAATCTTTCCTTCTTAGCTCTCATTTTTTTCTGAAAAGACTCGACATTTTCGACAGTTGGCAAAGTAAAGAAAGGTAATTTAAAATAGTTTAGCCACCTTCTCCAGGAACTGTATTTATTCATATCAACAGCAAAACTATTGCTGAATGAATACCTAGGAATGCTAGAGCTATGTGACCCTCTTCTAGTTTGGTGTATATGATGGTCCAAAGCCATTGCATTCTCTCGCTGAAAATTTTTCATTATTGTATGTTCCCATGGTTGTTCTCTATATAGAAATACCAATGTGTCGACAAATCCATTTAGTGGCTGCATGAATGCACCCATACAATTGAGCCAGTAAATTGGCGAATGCTTCTCCTCATAGTTAATTTGTGTTGTGTACAAAATGAACGGGAAGAGCCAAACAAATATATAAGCAAAAGGGTATACAAATATACTCTTCATTTGTTTTTGTATGATTTTCTGTCTCTTCCGAAAATTCTCTAAGTTTGTTACTCTTAAGTCAGGTTCGTATGCATCGTCGTTGTCATCTATTTCGTTTGAGGAACTACTAGACGATGCTGAGTTCTCGTTATTCTTTTTTAATGATTCTGGGGGTGATAGTATCGTCATATTAGGAAATAGTTGTTGCCTAACTTTTTTTAACGAATATTTTAAAGCTGAAAAGAAACTTGGCCTTATACTGACGTTAGCGCTTCCACTTCTTTGTGTTTGTGATGTCTTATGTATACCCGTGAATACACCACTTAAGGATTTAAATTCCCTTATGACATGAATATAAATGTAGAAATAAATCGTCAAAATAAGGACAACTATGACATATCTGGGAACCCAACTCAATACCAACCTATACCAAACCGGTCTTTGAGGTAGATAGCACCAACATACGTAAGAGCTATAGCCACTTGACTGAATAAACGCCAAACTTGCTAGCACAAGAGGTATTAATATAGATAATCCGTAAACATAATATCTGAATTTATAAAGACCACCTTCAGTATGCATTGAATCTTTGACTTTTACCGTAAGTTGAGGTTGGAATACAATTAAAAATGTATGGATTGAGAATGAAAGAATTGCCAAATCAGCCCCTTCAATAGCTAATGCAGTGAAAAATCCTACCACATGACAGAAATTGTTATTGTAATACGTTTCGCTTCTTCCTAAGACTATAGCAGGATACAATAAGAGCACGACTCCCTTCAAAAGGTCAAATGAAAGCAAAAATAAAATAAGTTGATGTCTGAATACTAGTCTTCGGGGATCAATAGCAAGGAAGAAATACATCGCCACCACACAGAATACAATGGATGTAGTACTTGCACTTGCAGCTAGCACTCTTTGGACAAAGTTTTCATGGGGAGTAAATTTATCTGACTGATTCTCAATCACCGCAGCTAGTACCCTGGGCACCATTTAGTATATTTGTGATGTATAAATCCAAGTATCAATAGTTTTAACACTAATAAAATTATCTAGGGCTATTTAAAAGTCCTCCTTGTTGTGATAAATTAATGACCATTCAAGGTCTTATTGAGATACTTTATTAGTGAGTACACAGATGACCTTAAAACTCTTATGTAAGATAATTATATGAATGCCACTTATATCTTTCACCAAGACTTCTAGAAAAGTACCCTTGAAGAACTTAAAATTATCCTAAATATATATAATGTTGGAAGATTATATTCAAGTAGCACTAAGTCCTAGTCCTTTCTCAGCTACTAAGAAATTTTTACAATAACTTTGTGTAACATTTTATATTTTTTTTGTGTAAGAACAATAGGATTCTTATCAGAATATTTACTACACGAGAAATTTGAAAACATTAGGCCATCATTCTTTTGTTTACAACGTAAAATTTGAGGTCACTGAAATTGACTGACTCCGTCCATTAAATTCTTTAATTTGTAGTACCTATTTAAAACCTATATATATCTGAAGTTGACAGAACAGAATCAAAAAGTTCGATATCGAGAGTATCCCCCTATCATGAAATTAGCACCATCTAACCGTTCCTTGAAGCTCCAGATTCTGAAATTGTGGTTGACATAGTGCTTGGAATGTTTGTAGCTCATTACCAAATAGTAGGAATCACTTTTGGAACGATTGTAGTAATACTTTTGAGTGCAGTTCATAACTGTGGTTGGGCATTATGTGCTTTGTTCAACAAAAATTCAGTGAGCTCGGAAGAATAATTGTCCGTATGAATCTAAGTAAACAAGAATACAGCCACCAAAGACAGAGGTAAGTAATGGTCTACTAGAGCATACGCTAACCAAACTTATTCGAAATGGACTAGGTGTACAGTCTCCAACATACAACCTGCTATAACGGTGTTCTGGGGAGCTGACCAATGAAATATCATTTAAAATAACTTTAAAATATAAGGAATTTGTACTTAGAGAACGTGTAGTCAATAGATTCAATATTTTTTAGCAGTTAAACGATCTAATCTGCAAATAGACTTGAGGTTAGTGCAAAAAGAGTGGCAAAGGAATAGTCTCATTATTATAACATTCAATTGATGAACATTGAATCAATATATATTAACTCTATTTATTTAAATGCCTTTATTTAAAGATCCATAGTTTCAGTCTGGTGGTTGCATATTCTGTATGTATCCTTGACATGGGAAAATGAGCGAGATTACATAAGCAATCAATGCAGCCTCACATGAAAAAGAAATTCACCCTCACCAATGATCCTTGAACAATAATGCTGCAACTATGACTGCAACTATGACTGCAACTAATAGATAAGGAGGAAGAAATAGACAAGTGTATAATGTATAAATCTTAATGTAATCAAATTCGATATACAAAATATGTTTTAAATGACTATTTATTACTTCTTAGTTTGGCTAATGCCACATTCTGCGCACAACTGGAGATACCTTTAGCATACTGTCATGGAAATACACCATGAGATAGAACAAATCGTTGTGCATAACAACAGCTACGTTATTAAAGTTAAAAAAAATAATACTTTTATAAAACCTATTTATAATATTTTTGTTATGAAATCAGAGCCAAGTTCTACCCAATCTTGTAACTACAACTCACTTCCGAAAATAAAAGTGAAAAACTTAGCGGACCAAGATATCTTCTCGGTACCATCAATCTTACCCTTCATAGAAGCGTAAAATTCTTCCTCATGTAATTCTACTTCTTTGAGCCCTGTTATTAAATCTACTTCAACACTTTTTTTCCATTTTGTTCTTTTGAATAATTTCACGAATACAAAAATAGCAATGTCAACAAAAATCATGAGATAGGAAAACAAAAAGGTCTTTATGCTCCATTGTCCAGGTTTGAACATAGGAAATGTACTAACAAAAATCATGACAAATGTAGATGTACCACCGATAATGGCAAGCCATGGTTGATACCATGATTTGAATGGTAAATCATCTCTGTTGAAACCTTGAGCATTCAATGCTCTATAAAAGAACACATAAACCACGCATAGAATTGTATAATTTATTAGTTGACAACTTGTTATCATATTCATAATCCAGTCTAATACTTCTGCCGTTGATGAACCTAATTGCAAAAATGAAACTAAAGCCCAACATAAGGAAATAAGCATACAGTAGATAGGGATTCCCGTCTTTGTTGTTGCAGTTAAAATACGTGGGGCATATCCATCTAATGCTACACCATATAGTGTTCTAGAGGAGCAATACGTATAAGAATTACCAGCTGAAAATGCTGAGGTTATCAATAATCCGTTTACAATGTGAGGTAAAACTGATATTTTCAAGTTATGCATCGCAATGACATATGGTGACGAACCTGCTCCAGGAGTAGAATCGGTAAGACTTGCGACTAAGGCTGGATCATTATAAGGAACCAAGATTCCTACACAGAGAGCACCCCCAATAAAAAAAATACTTAATCTAATAAATACTTGTTTAAATGCAGATGGTAAAGTCTTTCTAGGGTTGACAGTTTCAGATGCAACAGTAGAGATATATTCAGGACCAGAAAAAGAGAAGCAGGCTTGAATCATACAAGCCATAAAACCTTCAAAGCGACCCAAAGTTCCAGTATCCAAGTACTCGTTCATAACCCCAGGATCAACCCAATATTTGAACCCGAAGGCATAATGTTGTGGATTTCCACCTACCATACTTACGAATGTAAAAACAATTAATCCACTAGCCAAACACACTTTTCCAATACTCAACCAAAATTCAGTTTCTCCATAAATAGAAACTCCTAACACATTGATCACAAAATAAAGAAATACTTGTACAGATAATGGAATAGCAGGTGAATAATCATCTCTCCAGAAATGAATGATATTGTTAACAGTAGTAACTTCAAACGGTATTTGTGCACAGCATAAAAACCAAAAGTTCCAAGCCGTCATAATCTCTAGTGCTTCGTCACAACATCTACCTGCCATTCTTACGAAAGGTGACGTGATAGGCAAATAAGTTACCATTTCAGCAGTAGAAACCGTGATACACAATATAGGGATGGACCAGATAATAAACAGTAGTAATAAACTTAATGGACCACCTTTAGCCAAAGCTTGCCCAATTGATACAAAAAGAGCGGAACCAATTGTCGCTCCTATACCAAGTAATTGGACATGTCTACCTCTTAAAGAACGGTGCAACATATTAGAAGATTTTCCTGTTGAATCTGTTGATCTTGTATATACCGATGCATTATCTTCTTTATTTTTGTTACTTTCCACATTTGATATATTATTATTTGAAGGAATAATGTCTATGGTAGATTCGTCTTGTTTAGGAAGATACGGTACAAAATTATCGTGAATGAATGTAGCAAATTTCATATTGCATCTATAAATGTGAAGAACTTATTTTTCAATTTAGGCGAAATTTTACGAATTTGGATTTAATGGTATTTATATAACAAAAATTTTAGTAGAAAATGTTTTTAGTAGAAAATGTTTTGAGAATAATTCCTTAGAGTCAATGTGGGGACACATATTGAGAAATTTACGAGTAAACGATTCTTTAGAACACCAATTTTAAAATATATAAGCAGAAAGACGACTTTATTCTACGTGCATTATAGTTTCTTTTTATCGAGGCTAGGATGAATAGCTTTTCCATGTTGCATGCCTGGTGGTTAAACGATAAAATAATCCGTCCGAGATAAAAGAGATCGGAGATCTAACCTCGGCTTTAAGTACCAGTCTCATGATGAAATATTTAGTACGACCGACCGAGAAACGAAGAACACTAAACCCTCTCGTTATTATTGCCATCTACAAGATATCAAGATATGTTAGCATCTTCTATTTTCCTTAGTAGGACTGAAAAGATTTAGGGATATCGTCAAATTTCCCCACTTATTATAAAATAAGTCATAGTACATGAAACACTAATGGGTCGATTGCATATCCTAAAATTGGGTGAGTGGGTAGATTACCAATCGTAAAATATACATAATTTAGTATATCTGCATACAAGTATATATTGATATAGCAATTACATCATTTACTATTTTTTATTCCCTAATGAGCACTTCAACAAGAATATTTTACAAGGTAGTTTTAGTAAGAGTGTAGATAGCACCAGACTACATTGCCAGCCATTTTAAATAACTTTTCCTTTTCGCACTCTTTTAATATATTCTAGCAATGAATATAATTGCTTCCACTTAATTCCAGTAGTACTTTTTGAAACTATACTGTGCATTAACTATTTTTATTAGTTATTATTAAACGATCATTTAATATCTATATCTTGTGAATTACCGTTAGGCAGTTTATTTTTATTATTTACATGAGAATACCATTTTTCAGAAGACTTGCTATAGGTGACTGGCCGCTTGTAGCCATTTCCTTTCTTTTAGCCTGGACTGAGTCTATTATCTCCTTAATAACTTACATTTTACCTATATCGTTATTACAAGGGTTTACAAGACTTACACAATTAATATACCAATTTACTTCTAATCCTATAAGACTTATTCAGCAAACCACCGAAGAACAATTTAAATATAACTTCCTGAATGAAGGTATTGATACAGAAACTAAAAGAAGAAAATACGATTTAATGATAGGTTTGTTAAATGCCTCAAATATCCAGGAAATGTGTCAACTATTTGGCTATGATGTTGAAAGTAGGGTCGTAAGGACCAAGGACGACTATTTTCTCACCATTCAAAGAATCACTAAACCCGGCGCATCAGTGAAGAGAAATGGAAGGGTCATTTATTTACATCATGGACTTTTAATGAACTGTGAAATTTGGGTTACTATGTTAGAGAAATATAAAAATCTTCCATTCGTCTTATATGATTTAGGGTTTGACGTATGGTTAGGAAATAACCGAGGTAATAAGTATAGTCAAAAACATTTATCGTATTCATTGAGCTCAGAAGAGTTTTGGAATTTTTCTCTTGATGAATTTGCTATTTATGATATTCCTAATTCAATTGACTATATTTTAGAAGCTAGTGGAAAAAGTAAATTAACATATATTGGATTCAGTCAAGGTTCGGCACAGGCATTTGCGAGTGTATCTATTAACCCAAAGCTAAATGATAAAATAGATAAACTTATTGCTATTTCTCCTGCAACTACACCTCATGGGCTATACTCAAACTTTCTTGATATCCTTTTAAAATCATCACCTAATGTCATATTTTTATTATTATCGAGAAAGGTATTAATGCCCTCTGTTTTGTTTTGGAAAAGAATAATGTATCCTCCATTGTATGATTCTGTGATTGATTATGCAAACTATTTATTATTTAACTGGAAGTCCACGAATATTTCCAAAATGCAAAAGATTAGTTCTTATGCGCATTTATATTCAACAACATCTGTGAAAACAATTGTGCATTGGTTCCAGATTATAGGTCATAAGAATTTTCAAATGTTTCATGATCTGAACCCAATTTCCAGTTTAAATCCCATGTCATACCCATTGAAGAATATAAAGATACCAATTCATTTGATTTATGGGACAATCGACTCCTTAGTTGATATAGATGTAATGAAATCCCAACTTCCTGAAGAATATACCATAACGCAGCCAATTCCTGATCATGAACATTTAGACAATATTTGGGGGAATGATGTAGAGGTTATTTTCAGCTATGTTTTACAGTATTTGGGCTATACTAAAAATTTGTTATCGATAGAGGATCACAAAAATCTGTATTTACTGCCTATAGAAGAACATGTTTACGAAAATGTTCCCGTGGATACTCTTACAGCTGATGAAGTATTACATAGAAAACCTTCTACGGGAGGGTCGGTATTCATATAGCTTTCATATTTTTTAATATATTACCGCATTAGGAAGTCTTCCATTTTTTGTTTTTCCGCCATTCAAATGGCATTTAACACTTTTTGTTGCATACTAAAACTTATGAGCTGCAGTATTTATCATCGGTACATATATAATTTGAAAGTTTATCAAATTAGCTTGATATGTCAAAAGAACGAGGAGATGATGTAGTAAGTATTTTTATGCCTTTATGAGCTTTTAATAAGGGTTCTCAAAATGTACATTTCCAGGATATCAAGGAACATGTAAAAAAGCAGACACAAATTACTAACATTACAGCATATAAATAAAGTCATGGTAAAGGTTGATTACTTTCTTCCAGAAAGTGAGTATACATTATTAATATAATTTATTTGAAAGTTTATTCATACTAACTTTGCTAGACTTGATTAAGAAGTTAGAATCAAGTATGCCTAAATCGTTCGACTATAACCTGGACCAAAATCAAACAAGCTCGAATGTTTTAAATGACCCAATTATGAGTGACTTAATGAAATTAAACCCACCTAAGAATGAGATACGAACGGAGAAAGATTATGTGATTCCAGAATCTATTAACGATTATAGCTCAAGGTTGAATGAAATGTTATACTTACTCTTGGAAAAGAATGACATAGACGACAATAGTAGAATTTCAATCGAAAATTCCCTTTTTGAGTTAGCATCTTATATCCCAAAGTCCTCTCATGTTGGCTTTAACGAACCGGCACTAATTTATCCAAATGAAACTTTGTCAAAAATATTGATTGACAACTATAGACAACTATTATCATTTTCATCGTCTTATTTCAATCTTTCATTAGCATCTCACATTACAAAGTATCTAGTTGAACTTATATATTCATTAAATTATTGGGAGGTATATCATTTACTTTACTTGGTTCCTGATCTAGATTACTATTTGAAATTAACTAATTTTGAAATCTTTCAGACATCATTTGGCCCAATAGTTAAACCACCAGAAAACTACTTAAACGATGCTATGCTTTGTGGTTTGCAATACCCATTTCCATACCCATTTTACAATTATTCATATCATTCCTTTGATAAGGAAGCAAATAAAAGCAAATATAAAAGGATTGAAATTATGCCTTATATTGATATAACTCTAAAGAATACAGAGGCAATTGGAAGAAAGAAAAGGAAGATTGCATATGAAAATGAGCCTAAAAAGAATGTTGCTATTGATGATTCTAAATTGGAAAATGAATCAAGTAATTATAGTGACGAAGATAGCGATGATTCTGATGGAAAGCTTAGTGAATATGATATGGATGACACTGATTCTAATTTGAGTACGAAAAGATTAGAGAGAAATTCTTCAAAGATGAATGAATTAAAGATTCTTCAACATGGCCACAAGCGCAAAGATTCTAACCCTGATCTTTCAGATGATAAAAAGAATAAGCAAAAGTCGGGAGTTATTCATCAATGTCATTTGGTAGACCCAAGTACTCTAAGAACATGCTTAAAAATATTTTATGGTAAAAACGAACTTTTAAGACATCAGGAGTTTGTACACGCCACTAAGAAAAAAATTTACAAATGCATCTACTGTTCTAGGAATGGTTCGAAAGTGCAGAGCTATCCTAGACATGATTCTTTGGCAAGGCATATTCGTAGAAAGCATGGTGTCACTGGAAAGGAGAATAAAATGGCTGTTAATTATGCAAAAGAAAATGTCGAAATTATAGAGGAACCAAGCCAAGTAGTAAGCGAACAACAAAGGCTAGGTAAGCCATTGCCTCATCCTCAATTTCTTAATCCAGATTTCACTGTTAAGTCCAGCTATGCTGGATTTTCTCTGTTTAGCACAAAAGGATCTCACCATAATGAAGAAAGCAATTCAGGTAATGAAGAAAATGGAGCTGATATTAATGAGGAAGATACTGAGTATCATAAAGGGATTCAAGATCAAATGTCAAGCCGCCCATCAAAGAATCCCGTTATTGACGTAGTTGAGCTCTCGGAGATCCACCGAAGAGGCGAAGAATCAAATGAACACTTTAAACAAAAATTTGACGTAGTAGATGAAGGCTTACGGGATAATAAAGAAAGTAAGCTACCACATACTAATAATCCACTGAACAATCTTAATGAATTACGTAGTGGACAGGACAATAATCAGAATGAACATTATGTTAGAATGAGACAAGATGAACACCATCAGAATAAGTCTAATGCTGATTATGAAAGAAATAAACTAGAAAAATTACAACATGATCAGAAAGTTCAAGAAGAACACCGTCAACAGCAAGAGCAAATACTACAGCAACACCATCAGCAGCAACAACAATTTCACCAAGCATTTTACCATACACGACAATCACCTCAAGCACCTATACAACAAATACATCAAGCTATGCCTTTTACGTTTCAGCATCTTTCGGGACATCAACCAATTTTTCACCAGCCTCATTTACATCCTTTACCTGGTCCACCATTGACTCAGGCCACACCAGGATTCGGTAAACATGCACTTTCACCTATTTCACAGAACTCTCAAGTACCTATGGGTTTACAAAACTCCCCTAACTTGCTGACACCAATGCTTCCTTTCACAATGGCAATGAACCCTTCAATGAAACCTATTGGATTAAATAAACCCGAGGCCCCTATTTTAAGAGATACTTATCAAAAATTCCGAATGGATCAATCTATGGGATCTAATAAGTCAGCTCCAATACATCAGGGCTCTCCTTCTCAACACCCGATTTTGGTAAATACATTCAATCCTACACAATACCATGTTCAGAAGTTTCAGGTACCTGATCAAAGACAAAATGTACCTTCTCCAAATCAACAATCTCAATCACCAGACAATAATAATTATGTTAATAACAATCAACCTTCGGGATCCAAATAAGGTAAAGCTCTTATTGGATTTCATGTCAAATAGCATTAGGTTTTTTTAAAATCTATTATTCTTATGTAGTGTTTTATATTCATCTTAATCACATGATATTATGGTTGCAAAAATATTACACAAGCTCATAATCGGGTAACATTTGGTTTGTATGGTCGTGTACCAAATCATAATTTGGCAGACGGAATTTTTTATTGCAGTCAATACGAAAATAATCGTTAAAGGGTAGATTATACCAGAGTAAAGAAAGCACTAGAGGTGTTTATTGAGTATATTTGAACTGCAAATACACAGTAACAAATATTCTTATATATTTAGCAGCGAGGAAACAGCGATTTAAATACATTTGACTGTTTCAGGGGAAGCTATTTTCATTTTGCCAGACTTTATGGCAGTGTTTTAACCATTGACTACAATTATTAGCGAGAGAACTATATAAAGAATTCTCTTAAATATTGGACTTCGGTTGATATATTGTTATTGTCAAACGTACCAGGTTATAGGGTGGATATGAATGTTTCTCCCATATCTGCTGCGTCTCGGCACGAGAAGGAAATCAACCAAGATATAGACAATGGGTTTTCCAAAGATGAGATGGTTAAGATTTTAATTCATGGGGCCCCATCATCAATAGAGGAGTATAATGAGCATATATTTCGAGTTGCTTCCCTCTTATATTACGACGATCTCTCTTTTGAGCAGTTCGAATTATTAGAAAAAAAGTTCTACAATTTGATAAATGATCTAAAAGTATACATCCCCGTTAGTGACCCAATTCATTCAAAATTGTATTTGCTTATAGAGAAAAACTTTGATATTTTCATAAGATTATCGACTAATCATAAAAATGTTGATTTATCCACTAAGACAATACGATTTTTAACCAATATTATAATGAATTTAAATTATTGGGAGTTATACAACTTACTTAGTATTAAGCCAGCTATATACCACTTTCTTTCTGTTATACAATTTGATTTGAATGAGTGCTATGCACAATTTATCCGGGATTATGAAAAGTTCAATTATACTAAAGTTTCACAACCAGAGCCAATTCCGAGAAGTAAAGACACCAGTGCACCTATTATAAGCTCTCCTATGTCGGACGTTTCTTCTAGCATAACTAATGAGGACGATAGTTTGCAATCTCAATCAAAGTCACCTTCCTATCTACTAACAACACCTAGTGATGATCATGATAAATTTGTATCTGAGACAGTTGCTGGAGTTTTGTCCAAGGAGAAGAAGAAGATACGAGTAGACTCGAAACTTTCTGCTCATAGAATAATAAAGAAAAGTGCAGCAGCAAAGCCTTCAAACAAATCTTCTAATTATGATCCTGATGTAGTTCATGAATGTCAGTTACCATCTGCCGATGAGCCTGATAAATTATGCTTGCGTCGCTTTTCAAGAAAATATGAATTGATAAGACATCAAGAAACTGTGCATTCTAAAAAGAAGAAATTGTTCAAGTGTTTTGTATGTGTCAAACTGAACCCCGGTGTGGGACCCAGAATCTTTACGAGGCACGATACATTAGCTAAGCATATTAGAGTAAATCATAAAATATCAGGAAAAGAAGCCAAAGCAGAAGTTGCATATTCTAAGAAACACGCAGAAGTAGTGGAAGAAGGCGATATAACGGTTCATGTAGGTAGACGAAAAACGAAAGTGGATTTTGAGTTACGTGCTCATATGGAAAAACGGAGATTATCGAAAGATGGACAATATGGAGAAGATTCTCAAATTATGGAATCCAATAGCGATTCAGAAGACGAAATGTTCTCAGAATAACACTTACATTTAAATTAGATATTCCATAACAATTATATCCATATATATATTATAAGTTATTAGTAATAAATTTCAATTCTTATGCAGTTTTTCATAAGCCTGTTGCTCAAGAATAGCTGTCTTGATTTCTTCATCTTCTAAATCATTAAATATTTCTTTAGGAATGGAGGATAAGCCCGTAATCTTTTTGCGAATATCAGTATTGACAAACTTTGTATCCCGTTCTATTGTATTATCTGAAGATTCCCCTGTCTTCGCTATTTTAAAGAAAGTTGGTTGTGTACTTATCGGATAAAAATTCAACCCAGTATAAGCATCTTTCATTCCCCTAGAAAAACCCTGGCTCCTCTGTTCTAGAAGCTTTAAATTATAAGCTCTCGTTTGTAATGCGATTTGGTACATCCATGTAGGATCAGTCTGATAGTTTACAAGTGCAGCACCGCTAATTGGAGTGCCCGCAGAATTAGAATTGGAATCAACGATAGGATTTGCTAATTTTCCCTGATTGTTTCTAAACAATTCCCCAGGATCGGCATATTCTCCAGGAACATCACCATTATCAATCGCTTTTTGTTCCCAAAAATCATCAATAACTTTCTTTCCATCATGAATTACCATTGCCCCAAATTCTCTGTAAATTGAACGAGCAGCAACCAAATTGACTGATCTACCTTTATATGAATTAGGAATAATATGTCTATCTATCAAATCCATCTTTTCCTCATTGTTACAAACTTTTTTAAATAAAGAACGGTGTGTTTTAAATAATAAGTATGAGTCACGAAAACCAACCAATCTTGCAGGCTCTGTTGAAACCATGTATAATTTTTCACCCTTTCCCAACAAGGTAAAAGTCTTTACACGAAATTTTCTTCCTCCTTTCAATCTACCTAGTTCATCAATTTTTTCGAGACCCTTTGGGTCTTCATTTTCTATCACGACCTCATCATCATTTATATTTAACGGATTACCTTCTTCATCAAAAGCTCCGTCTTCTAAAATTGTAATTTTCATCTTTTTTCTTCCTCTTTTTTTAGGGCCCCTTCTTTCTTTCTCCAATTTGAGCTGAACTGCAGTATTTTTCTGATTATTTACACCCTCTTCATCTCCATCAACTACTTCATCTTCATCTTCCTCTTCTTCTTCTTCGTCTTCTTCGTCTTCAGCCTGCTCTTCCTCTTCATTATCATCTTGCTCTTCCGCTTCATTGTCATCATCTTCTTCATCAATTGGAACTTTTCTCTTTCTAGAGCTTCTCTTCAGGATATTTGCTTCATCTTCATCCTCATCGTCAAGTTCAACATCTTCGTCGTCTTGATCCAGTCCTGCCTTAGCTAATGAATCTTCAGCGTTATCACTATATTCTTCGTCGTCGTCAGGATTAAGATCAAGTCCAGACAACTCAGTTCTTCTTGACCTTGATTCCCGGACTGATCTAACAGCTTCAGGTGATGATCTATTTCTTGTCAGGCGTGATCTTGACATCAATATTATTATTCTCTAATTCTAACACTATCTAGTTTCAAAAAACTTCAAATACAAATTTCGCGTTAATAATGTGTGTATTTACCAAATTATCCTTTTTATCTAAATAAGTTATTTACAATATAAATTTGGATTATACTAATATAAAAGTATGTTACCAATTCATATTTTTTAATATGTACAAGAAATATTGTCTGGATGCAAAATGTGACCATTAATTGTCATCTCTTTTAAATGCTGCTTTTCCATCAAGATATTTATCAAATGCATCATTGTTTTCAGGGAATGGTCTTTTACCTAATAATCTAATCATATCCTCTCTAGTTATGAATTCCTTCTTTAACAATTCCTGTGCGACCAATTCCACTTCTTTAGCTCTTGACTTCAATAATTCAGTACAAGCATCATAGCATTCCTTTACTATTCTATTAATTTCTCCATCAATAGTTTGATTAGTTTCGTCACTGAACGGTTTTGTCAAGTTATCAGATGATTGGGTATCGGCATAATTGACCATACCTACTTTCTTTGACATACCAAATCTTAAAACCATAGACTGAGCAATATTGGTTACTTTCTTGAAATCATCATGAGCTCCGCCTGTGACAGAAGAGAAGTGCAATTCTTCAGAAACTCTACCTCCCAAGGTCATAATCATTCTATCTCTTAATTGAGCAGCCGACATCAAGTACTGATCTGGTGGTAAATATTGAGCATAACCCAAAGCTCCTTGACCTCTTGGGATAATGGAAACTTTTAACAATGGATGAGCATGCTTTAAATACCAACCACAAACTGCATGTCCAGCTTCATGATAAGCAACAATTTTTTGTTCTTCTGGGTTCAATAATTTCGTCTTCTTTTCAATTCCTCCTATAACTCTCTCAATTGCTAATTCAAAATGCTTTAAAGAAACTGCATCTGAATTATATCTTGCTGCAATTAAAGCAGCTTCATTACAGACATTTGCGATATCAGCACCAGAAAAGCCCGGTGTTAATGCTGCTAATCTTCCCGATAAATCGCTGTCAATATCTTTAGCAAGAGTAATCTTCTTCAAGTGAACTTCGAAAATTTCCTTACGACCTTGTAATTCAGGGTTATCTATGGCAACATGTCTATCAAATCTTCCTGGTCTCATTAAAGCTTTATCCAAAATATCAGCTCTGTTTGTACCAGCTAATACAATAACATGATCAGAGCTTTCAAATCCATCCATCTCAACTAATAATTGATTTAATGTAGTTTCGCGCTCATCATTGGCACCACTAGCATTTCCTTTAGAACGTTGTTTACCAATGGCATCGATTTCATCAACAAAGACTATAGATGGTGCATTTTCTCTAGCTGTTTTGAATAAATCACGAACTCTGGAAGCACCAACACCAACAAACATTTCAACGAATTCAGAACCAGAGACGGAGTAGAAAGGAACCTGAGCTTCACCAGCTGTTGCCTTAGCCAATAATGTCTTACCAGTACCTGGTGGGCCAGATAAGATAGCACCTCTAGGTATGTTGGCACCTAATTTTTCATACTTGTCAGGATTTTGTAAAAATTTAACGAATTCCATAACTTCTTCTTTGGCTTCAGCCATACCTGCAACATCTTTGAATCTAATTTTAACATTTGATTCTTGATTGAACTTCTTAGCTGTAGACTTTCCAAAACCCAAAGGACCGCCCATTCCTCCAACACCAGCTTTCTTCGACATGTAAAAGATAGCACCAAGGAAGAGAAGGGTAGGAAGGAAGTTAACTATAACTTTTGTTGTATTTCCTTCACTAACATATACCACTGGAACTCTTACCTGTTCAGGAATGTTGTAACTCTCTTGAACACTCTTCAAATTCCTTTCGAAAGATTCAATAGATCCTATATTAAAATAATATGTGTGTTGAATTTGACCTTTACCAATGTCGTTAAGTTCGACGATAGCACGTCTATTATTAACAACCACAAGCTTTGATACTAAGTTCTTGCTGAGGAATTGAGATGAAAATTCTTGGAAGGTAATTTCTCTACTGTCCTCTTGAGATAAATTGAAAATAAAATAAAATAAAATTCCAATTAGCACAGCTTGAAAAAATCTCATTGGAGCACTATTAAGGTTAATTTCAAGATCGATATTCTTCTTATCTTTTTCCTTCTTGTCATTATTCTTAGAATCATTTTTGTCACTATTGGAGTTTTTAAAATTGTAATTACCAAATGGTGAAGGCATGGGGTTTTTAGGGAAATTTCCATAAATTTTTGAAACCTTCTCTTGAACAGCATCCACCTCTTTAGAAAATGATTTATACCTAGCATATTCATAAGGACAAATGGAGCAGGTAAACTTGGAATTTACATCGGCAAAAGGAGTGGATGCTAATATTCCAAAGATATTAAACCAACCTTCGGTAACTTTATTATCTACTCCTATTTCTTTTGATATTTCACTTGCTTTTTCCGTAGTAAGTTCTGTAGGCTCAAGAGTTGTATACTTTTGTAATAATGATGAAACTACATCATTATTAAATTTAAGCTCATCCATAAATATGACATTATTCAGTAATGAATAAAATACATTGAAATAAAACAAAACATCTTCCTTTTCAATTGGTTGTACATCTTTATGAATATCTTTAAAAGATTCCAAGATATCCTCGATTAATTTATCTGGATTCTCATTGTTTGGCCCCAATTTTGTATATGATTCACATTCATTAATAAAAGAATTCAACATGAACCTGTAAATTACTTCATAACGTTTGATGTTATCTAAATTCAAAGGATCGTCTTTAAAACTAACTTCAGGTATTGGAATAGAACTCTGAATCGTCTGTAACGATTGTGCTTGAGTTATTTTCAACTCTTGTTCCAATAGCTTTGCACGGATTCTAAACTTTTCTAAAAATCCAGCATTGTTATATTCTTCTTTAAGTTCTTTAAGCTTTAAAATCTCTTTTTCTACTCTATTAAGATGTGGTCTATTGTTATGCTTCTCTAATATACGATAAGCACTATGAAAATTTTTGACGGAGCTTAGTCCAAAAATTCTATAGTGGCTATTTATGAGATTCAATCTAAATCCCCTGGACAACCTTAGAGCCATTTTTGAAGAGTAAAAGACAAGTATTATCTTTTAAAGTATATAAAATCACTTACCTCAATGAATATAAAATTTGCCCTCGAAATAGGAAATTTTTGACTTCCAAATTAGGTAGTAACCATAAAATTTTACCGTTGGAAAAAGTAAAACAGTTCTACTGATATTTAAATATATTATGTATGTATGTATATCTAGACTAGATAGTTTAAACGGAAAATTATAAATTTAACGACCTCCTCTTTTCCCTCTTCTTGTCATTTCTGGCAAATGAAATGGGACCTTTAATGATGCAATCTTGTATGTACTTGCAGTAATCTTTGGAATACCAAAGGCCTCAGCTTGGGCAACTGTAGCTGACTTCACAGTAGCACCTAAAGCTTTGCATAAACCAACCAATTTAGTAGGTTTCATATTTAACTCATGTGCAAGAGGTGGTAATTCAACCATAAAATTATCAATGTGTAAAATAAGTGCTAATAAGTAACATAAAAGCTTATCCTCATGATGTGGATCAATGATGAAAGATCTATCTTTAGATTTACCAAATTGAGAAGCCCTAGAGATCGTAAATCTTTCTAAAATACCATCAATTAAAATTTCGGAAGGTTTGTTATCTAATCTTGTCATCAAAGTTTGTTTATCTTTTACTCTTCTGTTCTCATAAACACCAAATAATAAGGATGCATACGTTAACAATTGTAATTTCTCTGTATTTTGGGAAGCGATCAATTGGGGCAAATGCTTTGAAATATATACGGATTTACCATAAGGAAGTAATTCCAATCTTTTCTTTTCGTCGCTTTCATTCATCAATGGACCCACACGTAAGAAAGACCACTCTTTTTGAGGTATTATATTGAGTAATGGATAAACATCTTCAACATTAGTAGCATCGACGTTTGCAAGTGGAGTAGGTCTATCATTAGTAACCGATTCGGACATTTCTTGTCTAGTTGGCAATTCTTGAGTCAATTCCTTAACATTATCGATAATATCTAATTCCATGTCCTGTAATTTTTCAGAATCAATTCTATTCTTTTCTAAGTTAGTAATAGCAACCTTGGCTTTCTTGGTACCAAAGGCTTCACCCAAAGCATTACGCTGTATAACATTTCTGATACCAGCTTGCTTGACTGCTGGACCCTTATATATTCTCTTAGATCTAGCAGTAACCTTGCTATTTACTAAAATAGATTTATATAAATCGACAGACTTGTGAACTGGATCGTACAATGCAATAGCGTAATCACTAGAATCATCAGTATTGGAATCACCATTATAATCTAGTCTATCATTTTCACCATGGAATATAAACTTATCATCCTTCTTATGCTTAAATAATTCAAATTCAGTTTCTTCAGGAACTGATAATCCATTAAAAAATGAACCAATAACTACAGAAACATCTTCATTATAGGATGAGACCCTGATATCAGTAGTTTTAGATTCTCTCTTTCTCTTCAACTCTGACATATCTAGTGTATAAGCTAAAAGAGAAACCTGATATGATATTGAATTCATCTCATCAATTTTTTAGTAGTCAAAATTTTTTTTGGAATATCACGTGATTAGTGTCTGAAAGATTGTAGAAGAGATGATGTTGATATAGAGTAGCTATTGTATATATTTCTTATGGAGTACTTGAAAGAAAGTAATATTAAGAAAACATATTATGAAGTTCTTGGATTAGAAAGCTCGGCAAGTGATAGTGAGATCAGGCTAGCCTACAGATCCAGCTTATTGAATACACATCCAGATAAAGTTGGAAATAGAACGAATGACGAGGGAATTGATATTACACTGATTAAAGAAGCATATGAGACATTGATTGATCCAAAAAACCGTGAAAAGTATGACAGTTCATTGAAAATATCTATGCAAAGGCAGGGTTTCAATATAAATGGAGATGGACTTGATTCTTATTTTCTAGAAGAGTTCGAAATTGTTGAAGATGGAAATGATGTTAAATTTTATAGAGATTGTCCTAGGTGCGAATTTCCTCGGAGTATATATTTCTCAGAAGATGATCTAGTTGAAAATGGTACAGAAGATGGAGAAGGGGGTTTTGATATAGTCGTCCAATGTGATAGCTGTAGTTTATGGATACGGATAAAATATTATGAAGATAATGATAGTTAAATAAGGAATTTTTTTTCTCTAAATTAAATATTATATACAAGGAGATAGACATAAGGAATCGATCAATGACTAGTGTTAATAAAATGCAAAAGATAAATATAATTTATGAATGGTTTTCATGAGTAACCTTCTTTTCTCGTTGGCGTTTTTTCTTCTCATCCCAAACTTTCTCAGCTTCTACTACAGCTACTAAAGCTTGGCCAACAGCCTTGAAATCAGTCATCAAGCTGACATGTCCACAATCCGAAGGTATTTTTGCGACAATTTCACCTTCTCCAGTATTCTCATTATAGAACCTGAATCCCTTTTTTTCTGGCATCAACCATCTCTGGTGAATTACACCATCTCCATGACCATAGAAGAAATTGTAATAATTACCATCCTTAATATCTTGTATACTCTCTACATTTGACCCTCTTACTGAAGGAACTCTATTTCCATAAACGACAGCCATCGGTGGATATTCTGCAGCCAAGTCCTCTCTAAAATCTAAACTTAAGATATATTCTTTAGTCAGTTTTAAAGTCTCTTTCAAGTAATTATAACACTCTGAGAAACTATATGTAAATTTAAATGTTTCTTCGGGTTTTGGACTAAGTAACGAGTTAGTTGGAGATGTGATCTTTTCTCTAACCACTGGGTTTTGGCTGGTCTCCAAATCTGAAGGCTTGCTCTTCCGGTTAATAGACTTCGAAGTATAATTCTTCAATTTCGATCCAAGACTGTTAATAGAGGGGAAAGACGAACTTGAATCAGTTTGAGGAAACAACTTTCCTGAGGGCCTACTTTCTTCTTGTAATTTTCTTGTTTTAGAAACCAATGGATTCAAGTTGTATTCTACCCACGTATCAGGATCAAAATAATCTAAATCATAATATTCATGTTTTTCTGTGTTACAGAAAACTCTTCCTTCTAACGGTAAAAATAAAAATGATGATCTCATCATGAAATTAGTTTCAAATGTTAGAATCTTATCTGAAAGTATCACAGAATCACCAAATCTTATAGGCCCTAATATATTGAGACATTCACTAGGTGTTCCAACATATACAATTGATCTAAACAATTTCGGATTTCTTTGCATTGCTCCATGCGCTATTAAACCCCCCATTGAATGGGCAATAACTAAGACAGGCTTATTCGTTGCTTTGTATATTTTTTCTAAGAAGTCTTCAAACTGACGTGATAAATTTTCACCACTCAATCTCCAATCATATCCAAACTCCTTCACATTTGTCTTAGGATTATTTGATAATTTCTTGAGTAATTTCTTGCATATATCCACAGGTCCCACATTCTTTAATACGCCACTAGGGTAGATAAATTTTGAAGCATTTATTTCATCTTCCTTTGTTGGCCCCAATAACAAATTGATCTTTCTCAAATTAAACCCTGCTTTAATAGGGATCCATACACGTTTGTTAGTTTTTGCATCCCTTAATATTGATCCTCTATACCCTCCTAATAAAACTATATTACCCTCAATATCATCATAAATCGATTTCCAAGACTCCCGTTCTTTCTTGCTATGCATAAAATCTGGAACCATTTCGTTAAAATTCGATGTTAGTGATTTTTTCACAGCTTTTAATCTAACATTTTCTGTTCCTTTCATATTTCTGAAGTAATTGGCTTCCTCGACTGTCCCGATACTTTGTTGACGTTCAAGCCTTAATCGAATATTTTCTTTCTCTTCGTCGTGATTTCCTAATAACGGTAAATGAGAATCTAACTTAAAAGACAGAAACTGCTTATAAAGATTAGAACTAAGTCCTGAAAATCCACCGAATGGTAATGAAAATGAGAAAACTTTCTGTTCCTTACCATAGCTCTCTTTAGGTTTAACTTCTTCTACTTCCTCAATCTTTTCTGGTAATCTTCCTGTAGTTTCCTCAATTGATTCACCACCCACAATAGAATTGGCATCAGAACGAGACAATCTTTTGATCTTATTATAAATAAGCTCTTGATTCTGAACAGGAAACCCTTCATCATCCCTAAAGTCTTCAACTTGAAATTCCTCATCTTCTTCATCAGTAGAAGAGGTTTCAAGGTCTTCTCGTTTTGGAGATATAGTACTCAGTGTTTGAGAAATTAGCCCATCAGTATCTTCATACAGCATTATTTATCATATAGTAGTCAATTTTAGATATTTAGATAATTTCTTTAGTGACTTTTGATCCGCTTTCTCCGTGATTTAAAATCGCAAAATAAGGCTCAAGAAATATTGCAGTATTTCGATTATATCAGCAAGTGAATGAAGTGAGGCATTGTTCATATTGTTCATGTATATACTTAAAGAGTGCTCTCGCTATAAATAAGATTAACGTAGACATGTGAAAATGACCTGGTAATTAAAGATTCTAATATTTGATTCTATTATGTTATTCAAATCAATGAGATTGTGGGATCTCCTTCAATGGCTGTGAGTTGCAAAGTTCTATTAAGTAAAGTGATACTTACATCATATTTATTAATAAGTAGATATATAGTCTTTGTGAATGATAATCAGTAGTTTGTTTTCCAAGTTGATATTTCATATAATGTTAACTGATCTGCTCCTTGATTCTGGAGCTATCCTTGACTGTGATGTATCCTTGATTCTGAAGTTATCCTTGATTCTGAAGTTGCAATTCTAATTCTTTCGAGAATTTATCCATCTCTTTAGTTACCAACTCTAAAGTACCAACTTCATTATCTATTTCTGATAATATTTCACAATATTCATTAAATTCCGATTCTTCTACGTTAGTTGTATTCTAATGAGATGTTAATAAAAAACACTTACTTAACTTCAGGTACTTTTTTGCATTGTTCTCCAAGTTATTTAGCTGCTGTTCTAACTTGATATAATTTAACGATTGGTTAGTATTCAAGTTTTCTAATAGATTTAGATCAATTGTTGATACTTCAGTATCTGACTCTACGAGCCTTGTTAACAAGTTGATAGCCGTAGTAATATTGGCTTTGTTATCCTTAGACATGGTTACAATTGTCTCAAGCTAATTGGCGCTGTCCTTATTGTGAACATTAACACCGTGACAAATAAGCATATATATGTTCCACTTAGACCCTTTTCTACGTCCGCGATTATTCTAATTTTCTATTTTAAAGTACAAAATATATACAAGACAAATTAACATATTAATTCTAACGACCTCTGTACATTTGATACATAGATTCCTTGGAAGCTTGGACATTTGCCCACTTACGAGTTGGCTGGGCATTTAACTTTTCAACATAGTCAATCTTTTCTGGCTTATCAATACATTCATTTGGACTAACTCTTATTTTAGAATCCTTTTTAATGATTTCAAAAATACCTGGTAACTTATCAGAAGCTTTTCTTAAAGCTTCTTTGGCGACCTTTTCGTGTACATCACCCTTAATTTCAAATAATACTTTACCAGTTGTGACTCTGCATGCCCAATGATCGAAAGCACCCTTACCTTTACCCATTCTGGTTTGATTACCTTTGATACAGACTGGAGTGTTACAAGTGAAACGAGTGATAAGCTGGCCACCAGATGGTCTTATTTCTCTCTTGATAACTTTATCAGCTTCCTGTAATTGTGTGGCAGTCATTCTGAGACCATTGGATTTTAATCTTAAACCATACTCACCAAATTCTAAGCTATTACCCTTTATGGAACCACCAGTTCTAACACTTATTCTTCCTTTCATGGCCTTCCTGATTTGCTTGTAACGTGGAGCATATTCATGTTTATATCTTCTGCCAATAATACTCATCATATTACCCTGTAAGGCTAATGGAGATCTTGAGGTGTTTGACATTATAGGAGAAACTATACCTCTTTTTATTGAGGAAAACATAGATGAACCTAACCCCAACATCTTTAAGGATACTCTTATGCTAACTAGAGGTCTTTGGATTTTTTCACGAAAAAAATCAACTACATTGGTTGTTACACAAAATCGACTTATTACACAAAATTGAAATTATAATATTTACAAAGACTAACGAATTTCAACTTCAAAGTTATCGACCAAATCTTGTTCTACATTATCATTGATCGCATTTATCTCCTCATTGGTCAAATTTCTATCCATCGACTGGTAGTTAATTCTGTAGCATTGAGATTTTCTTCCATTTTTTGGATGAACAAATTCATCAATCAATGTAACACTTTCTACTAAATCACTTCCATGATTACGAACTATTTCCATAACATCATTGGTATGTAATGGGTTAGTATCAGCTAGCCAAAATGAAACATCTCTCTTTATCCCTGGAAATTTAGAATAAGGTGCAAATGTAGTAATCTCACCTTTCTTGAACTGTCTACTAAATCTCTCATCTAATGTCCAGAATAATCTAATATCAGGTACTCCAAATAAAAGCATAGCAATTCTATCCAATCCAACACCAAAAGCCCAACCGATCTTATCTTCTGTCAATCCTGAGTTTAAGAGAACTTGTTGACGAACAACACCACAACCACAACATTCTAACCACTCATCCTTCCACCAAACTTCAATTTCCCAAGATGGTGATGTCCATGGGAAATATGCTTCAACCCATCTTACCTTCAAAGGTTCATTAAGATAGCTTTCGGTAGATCCTGCCAATTTTGCTGATTTTCTGGCAGTTTCAAATACTTGGTTAACTAAGTATTCAATAGTTTTCTTAAGATGTATAGCAATTAGCTCCGTTTCTTTGTCAGTCATATGGGCCTGTTTAGGGTTTTCTTCGTTGGATGGATTCTTTCTAAATGGATCATCCACTATAATATTAGTCTCAGGAATAGATTCAATATCCTTTAATATTTGGGCTTCTAAATTTTCAGTATTTTGTGACCATAATCTAGCACCTTCCATTTGATGAAATGCTGGGTAATGTGTTCTATCAATTTCGTCCTTTCTATAAACATCTGCAGTAATAAAATATCCCGGAGTAGAACATGTTTGGAAACATTCATGTTCGTGTGCCGAAGTATGGGTACGTAATAAGTGATCTTTATTGAGGTAGTATGTATCTGACTTTGATCTACCAGGATGATCTTGTGGGAATCCTAAAACATCAAAGTTCTGGAATGTGGTTACCACTGGCTTAAAATCATTGTAAAAAGTATATTCCATATTCTTGAAACTACTTTCTACCAAATCACGCAAAATACCAATTGGGTGATTCTCATCTTTGTGAACACGTCTTTTCGTTAATTCCAATATAAAAGGTGGTATATTTGTCCATTCATCTGTCTTGTAAACCTTTCCATCCAATTTAATTTCTTCTGGGTATTTCTTAACTGGTAGAGAATATTTCCTTAATGAACTGCTAATCGGAAAGTAAAAACCCTGCCTTACAATTGAACTTGCTCGAGATATCGTCCTCCCTCCTTTAAATATCATTTTGTATATTAATATGTGTATATCTAGAACTAAACGATTCTTAGACTTTAACTATTTAAATCGAGATCATACTGCATATAGATATGAATTTTTCACCATGTTTCTTGGATGTATCTGCCATTATTCTCCATTTCTAGAAGATAACGATTAGCTCCTTCTTCCGATAGACCAGCGAATTTGGATATAATATCTTGTAAAGTAGATCTAACTTCCCGGGGCATATTTCCGCTCGAGCCACACAAGTAAACTATGGCTTGTTTGTTGCAAAGTAAGTCGCCTATTAGGTTCAATTGTTCATACACTGCGTGTTGAACATACTTTACTTTAGAATCTTTATCTCTGGAAAAGCAGGTAAAAATATGCAATTTTTTCTCTGAACATAACTCGTTCCATCTATCTCCAAATATGTAATCCTTTTCTTTATATCTACAACCATAGAAAAGATACAAATCTTGTTTAGAATCAAGTTGTGTAACATGTTCAATTAGAGATTTCATTGGAGCAATACCTGTTCCTGGAGCTATCATTATAATAGGTGGCTTTTCATCATTTACTTTGAAATTCATTCCAGCTTTGTGTATGTTAAATAGTATATCGTCATTCTCATTGAGCAGTTTTAACCATTTCGTACACAATCCTCTTCTGATTCTCCTAATGACTGTTTTGTATTCAACAATAGCCACTAAAAGTTCAACTTGGGTTTTTGATGGCCTGGAAGCAATCAGGAATAATCTAGGTTTTATAGTAGGGAATAAGTCCAAGATATACTCTATTGGTATCTTCAAATTCTCTTGAAACTCTAAAATAACCTCCAAAATCAGTCTTCTTGGTCTGTTAGCATAGTCATATAATTCTTCAGCTTCATCTATATTACTAAATTCCTTTAGTCTTTCTTGTTCTCTTGCACCGTCATCTGTAGAAGGATCTGAAAAATGCCACAATGTCATAAAAAATGACCTTCTAGGAATTGACATGAGGTCTATATGAAAGGTAAATAATGATCTCAATGTCATATACTTCTCTCCAATTAAGCCACCTTCTATTACTGGATAATTGCCATGAATCCTTAAAGGCTTGTCTGCAATAGGAACCCAATGCGGTTGCAGTTTGATTAGCAATTCCACGCTCTGTGGATCATTCTGTGGGTAAAGTGCAACAGTGTCACCTGGATTATACTTCAATTCCTCTGATTCTATAATTATGTGTCTTACATCTTGGAAATGATCCTTTGCAGTAACTCTTTTATTTGATTTCAATTTTCCTTTCACAATACCTGGAAAGTTGTTAGCTCTTGATAATGATACCTCGCTTCCAATTTCGATAGTATTCAAATCAGGACTATCGCGTAGTATTTCTATTGGGTATTCTGCAGGGAGTAGGGTGCCCTCTTCAAGCTCTTCGAGATTAGGAATTTCTTTTCGTAATGCCTCCACCACATTGGATTCCCACTCTTGGTAAAACTTATCAACACCTTCAGGAGATTGCTCATCTGCTTCACATCTAGGACAAAACTCTGCACAACCTAATTGCAATAATCGAGTATGGATCTTTCTAATTCCATAATTGAATTTGGGATAAGAACTATCACCAAGACCCAAAGTAGTTAACTTTATGTGACTTAATAGATCATTAGGCAATTTTTTCTTAAGCAAAAACTTCATGAATCTTTTAGCATTTCGAGGTAACTCACCTTGGCCTGTAGTTGAACATACTATTACAAGATACTCTGTTTCTGTTACTAAATTCTTTAGTGGAAATTCATTCAAATTTTGAAGGGTCGTATTTAATTGTAAGAATTTAAGCTTTTTGGCCAAACATTGGGCATAGTCTTGCGAATTACCTGTTTCAGTGCCATATAGAATAGTTACTCCTGGGCTCGTCACAGTCATTCCTATTTTATTCCTATTTTATTCCTATTTTATTCCTATCTTAAGTCAATATATCTTACATTATATTAAACTGCAATTTCTTTAGGCAAAATCCATTTGCAGGTTACGCAAAAGTTTTTCGTGCTTGAAACTACTCGAGATAGATAAACAAATCTACCAGGAACAATTGATAAATACAAGGACGCAAAACAAGAATTAATATAATGGCGCCTAAGAGAAAAGCAACATCAAATGCTGTCTCTAATAAAAAGCAAAAGATTAAGCCAACAGCAGAAGATTATAAACAATTCTACGCATCTACGTTAAAGCTTGTGAACAATCTTAAAGATGAAAATAACGAGAGACAACTAGTGTCACCATTCATCAAATTACCATCTAAAAAAATGTATCCAGATTATTATACAATTATTACGGATCCTATTACCATTAGTGATATCCAAAAAAAGTTGAGTAAAGGTAAATATACGGAGACTCTGATTGATGAATTTGTAGCTGATTTTCAATTATTGCATGATAATGCAAAGGCATATAATGACCCCGAATCATGGATTGTTCAAGATGCTAAGCGTTTGCTAGAATTTGTTGAAGAGCAAGTAAAACAATTTGAAGAAAACGGTCCTAGTGAGTCTTCTACAAAAGCACCTAAACTCAAAATAAAGAAACCATCAAAACCAAGTGACGATAAAGGTGAAGAATCAAAATCTGCAGAAATCTCGAATGACAATCTTCCAGAATTGTGCATAAACTTGCTTAAAGAAGTTATGGACCATGAATTTCCAGAAATAGGAATAATCAGTGAACCATTTATTGAAGACATCGATCCTAAAGATTATCCGGAGTATTTTCAAATTATCAAAAAACCAACGTCTTTTAATAAGATCATTAGATTAATAGAAAAGAAGAAGTTATTTTCAGCTAAAGCTACGGTTCTTGAAAACTTGCAAACATTTCATGATATGACAGTATTAATTTTTTCAAATGCCCAATTATTCAATGACCCTTCCTCATTAATTCATCAAGATTCAATCAAATTAAATGAGTTTTTTGAGGAGAAATATGAAGATTTGAAGGCATCTATTGAAGGTCAATCTCAAAAAGAGAATAAGTTGAAATTGAAGTTGAAGAATCCTGTAAAAAATGAACCATCCAAAGTCAAATTAAACTTAAAATTTAAGACCGGAAAAGACTCTGGAGATCAGAAGAAATCAAGAAAGAAAAAAGACATAGAATCCCCTGTTCCAATGGCAGCTGAACCTGAAGATGAATTGGAAGATGAATTTGATGATGATATTAATGAAACGAAGAATAATGATGATCAGGCAATGGTGGAAGATGTAGTACAAAACCAGGAAAATATTGATGAAGAAGACGACGATGATGATATGCATGACTCAGATCGTGAATTTGATGCTAAATTAAGCAACAGAATTACAACAGCTCCTGCCAATATATTAGGTAAGTCATTTCCTTCTCTTTCCCTTGAAGAAACTATAATCCAGAATATCTCTATTGTACCATCACAATCACTGGTAAACTTGCTTCTTCAAAAACTTCAACAAGCTAACCTGGTGATTTCTAAAACACAAAAAGTTGCAGCAAGTTTATTTCCAACGATACCTTATACTTGTGCAAATTCAATTTATGAATACAAATTTCCAGCAAATGGATACGCTTCTCAGTCATACTCTTTAAATTTACCACCAGGATCGCCACCTTTTATAAGTTTAAAAGTTTCATTGCATAATTTACTATACCAAATTAAAAAATCAGATTTAACTAATGGCCAAGGTTATGCTAATCTGAGTTCAGATGATGAATTTCAATGCCAACTTTTTGTTAATAGTGATGAGGTATCTAACGTGGGAGACATTCAAGAAGATAAGGTTTCGAACGATAAGGGATTATTGAGTATACAATACGACTTAAAATTAAGTTATGGGGTCAACATCTTAGACTTCGAATGCAAAATCGCACCAAACTTGAGCAAGAAAATTAGAAAGTCAGTAGTGAAGGAAGAAATTGAGGATATTGGCGGAAGACATACTAGACATCAATTACAACAGTTGAAGATGAACTGGGACGTTGAAAAGTTTTCCTTTATTATTTTATGTAACAATTTATAAATTATTTACTAATATAAAATATATAATCATCTACTACCACTACAGTTATTGTGTTACTTCCCAATACAAAAGCTAGAAAATACTACCCCCAAAACTTCTTCCAATCCAATAGCTTCTCCTGTAATCTTTCCAATTCCATCGACAGATTGTTTTAAGCTTTCTGTAGCTAATACAACGTCATCTTGATCTTTCCAATATTTAAATTGTTCAAATCCATATAGTACATCATTTTTAAGCAAATCTTGGACTCTGCTAGAAACTATAATTGGGTCTGAAGTTTCAGTTTCAGAAATGTGTTTAAAAGACTCAGTAAGCCCGGAGACAAGGTCATTCATACCAGTACCACTTGTGCAAGACACAAGGAAAATTTTTGATGAATCTAAATCTAGCTTTCCAGAAAACTCTTTTAATATGTCAGACCTAGGTTTCTCTTTATCCAATAAATCTTCCTTATTTAAAATTACTAAAACTTCTCTATTTTGTGCTTTTAAAGTATTGAGGTGGGATTGTAGTTCGTCATAGTTCACCTCCTCACAAACAGGCAATACTGCTAGCACTAAATCACCAGTTAAAGATTTTTCTTTAGCCCTACGAATTCCTTCTTTTTCAATTACATCAGAAGCCCCAGATATAGATCTAATTCCCGCAGTATCACCAACTACAATTTTATAGCCGTTAATTTCTAATGGAACATCAATAATGTCTCTAGTTGTACCAGCAATATTGCTTACTATTGCAGCCTCTTTATTTGCAAGATAGTTTAATATTGAAGATTTCCCAGCATTTGGGGGACCAATTAAAGTCAATTTGATTCCATTCAACAAGACTTCGGAACTCTGAACTTTTTGCAAATAATTTCTAATTTCTGAAGACAAATCATTGATTTTTTCTTCAACAGTAGTAAACAATTCGGCTACTTCTTCTATATCATGATCTTCTCCAAAATCAATAAGTGTAGTTAAAAGTGCAACATTATGAAGTATTTCTTCCCTCCAGAGGCTAAATAATTTTTTATTATTCCCAGTAAGAGAAGATAATGCAGCAACTCTTTGAGTTTCTGTTTCTGCATCTATCATTTCTCTTATACCCTCTATTTCTGTTAGGTCAAATCTTCCATTGACGAATGCACGTTGGGAAAATTCACCATTTTCGGCATGTCTGATTATAATTCCCCTTTCAGGGTTATGCAAGTTCCTAATCTCCTTTAATACAGATTGGATGATAGCGGTTCCGCCATGAAGATGCAATTCTAAAATATCTTCTCCAGTATACGATTTCGGTCCTTTAAAAAATAATGCTAATGATTCATCCAATAGGACTTTTGTCTCAGGGGAATAGAGTCTTCTGACACTAGCGATTCTATCGATAGGCTCCTTTTTTGAATTTGTAAGTTTGCCGTAAATATACGAAGATTGTGGTCCCGATATTCTTACAACACCTATGGCTGATCTAGCAAACTTAGTTGATAATGCGTAAATTGTAGGTCTGAAATTAGCATTATCAGACAATCCTCGTATCATGCATCTAGAAATTGAAGTCAGTGTCCTGAATTTGCTAGGTTTTATATTGCAAGCTAGAAACATTGTATCTCAATAAAAATACCATATACTTCTAGATCACTGCCATCGCAATATTCGCACTTTATAATAATTACTTTCTTCTGTTGTAAGAATATTTAAACAATGTTTATAAGAAATATAAGAAACATAAATGTTGCAATAATAAGGAGACTGCTGTGCCCACTACGTTCAATTCATTCTTCATTACCTAAATTTCATGAAAATCCTTTAGGATTGCCTAAATTTAAGAGAGACGGTGAAGATTCGCCTAGAATGTCAAAAGGTTTGCCTATTAGGCGGAAAATACCTGGCGTAAAGAAAGTGATATTGGTGTCGTCTGCAAAAGGTGGTGTTGGTAAGTCTACAGTGGCTGTAAATGTGGCATTATCGCTTCATAAATTGGGACATAAGGTGGGATTATTGGATGCTGATTTGTTTGGACCTTCAGTTCCAAAGCTTCTCAATTTATCTGGTGAACCACGTATCTCATCTAATGGTAAATTGCTTCCTCTATCTAACTATGGGATTGAGTCTATGTCAATGGGATACATGATATCACCAGAAAATGCAGTAGTGTGGAGAGGATTAATGGTGATGAAAGCGCTTCAGCAACTTTTATTTGAAGTAGAGTGGTCAAATTTGGATTATTTAGTGATAGATATGCCACCTGGCACTGGTGATACACAATTAACTATAAGTCAACAGATTAAGGTGGATGGTGCAGTGATTGTATCCACTCCTCAAGATATTGCATTGATTGATGTCGTAAAAGGTATTACTATGTTCAATAAAGTTAATACGCCAATCCTAGGATTAGTTCAAAATATGAGCTACTTTGTTTGTCCCAATTGCAGTCATGTTTCTCATGTTTTCGGCTCAGAAGGTGCCCGGAAGGAAGCAGAAAAACACAATTTGCAGCTTCTAGGTTCTATTCCCTTAAATGAAGTAATCTGCCAACAATCAGATAGTGGAAAGCCTGTGTCTTTATTAGATGATGATACATTGTCTCTACCATACCGAGAAATTGCAAAAAAAATAGATGTTGCTCTTGAATAATTGCATCTGATGCTATGATAAAAATGGACATGGGGATTTACTTATTATACTTTCCAAGAAAAACATTCTGCTTGTAATTACATAACAAATTAGCTTCTAATTCTACACAAATACAATTAACAAAAGCTTTTATATCACGTTTACTACATCGTAAGCATCGGAACATTCTATCGTACCTTATCTTAATTACACAAAATCAATTTAAGCGTTTTTTCATATAAACAAAAAAAAAGTTAGCCGAAAATAATTAATAAATACTTTTTAAAACACAGTAAATAATGACATCAGGGATACAAAGCGTACCTTCCACTCCTAAGCTGTCTAAACTATATAGCACTAAAGTCCTGTCTAGACGTACTAAGAAAGTTTTGGATTTTGATGGAAACGACTCATACATTGAAGAAAATGATGCCACATATTTAGAGCCCGAAACTTCAGTTCTCTCAGAGGATTCAGATTTCCTGCTTGAAGAAATAACCGAAGAGGACTTGAAGGGGCTTGATGAGCTGGACAATACTTTTTCAGATGATAAAGATACCTTAGAGCCTGCTAAAGATTCCGATGAGAAGACAGAATCCGATGAGACTGAAAGATACTCATCGTTTCGTAGTTTCTTAACCAAACATGAAATACCTAGGAAAGTTTTACATTCCTCCATTGGTGTTGTTACATTATATTTGTACTCCTTGGGAGTAAAGCATACCCAAATTATACCGTTCCAAGTTTCATTGTTTGTGGTGATTTTTGTTAACGATTACATTAGATTCCATAACCCTGAATTTAACAAGAGAGTAATCAAGTTTTGGTGGTTTATTATTAGAGAAAAAGAAATAAATTCATACAATGGTACTTTATGGTTTTTATTGGGACTTGCAATTGTTTTCACATTATACCCAAAAGATATATCCGTAATGAGTGTGTTACTTTTAAGTTGGGCTGATACTGCTGCTTCCACTTTTGGAAGATTATATGGCAAGTACACTCCACAGATTACACAAGGCAAATCTTTGGCAGGTTCTACAGCTGCTTTTATCGCCGGTTCTGCTGCATGTTACTTATTTTACGGATTCATGATCCCTAATTACGGCCCATTTGTTGATAGAGAAGGTGATGTTATGTGGAATTCTGCAACAAGTTTATTAAATTTACATCTATTAGCTTTCATGACGGGTATATTTGCTTCGGTTTCTGAATTTATTAATCTTTTCAACTTTGATGACAACTTCACTATCCCAATTTTAAGTAGTACATTGTTATTTGGTGCTATTAAAGCTTGCCAATGTTAAACTTGTATTTAATTGTATAGACTTTTCATAACATTAATATAATATTTATTCTTTAATATATAAATATAAATCTATTTAATATGCAGCTTGACTATTAGTTCTAAATCCTTCAGAACACACAGCTCCTACTAATTTGCTGAGTATTTAGATCTTGCTCTTAATTTGGGACCATTCAAATAGAATAATACTGGAATTAGTATCATGCCTATGGTGATGAACCCTAACAAACTAGATCCCCAAGCAACTGGATACTTTTTGGTCGAAAGATTGTTAAATAAATATCTTCCAAATAATGGAAACGAACCAGCTATTAATGCCCTCATTAAATCATTACCAGCATAAGCACTGGCAATATACCTAGGAAAAGACATTCCCATATAATTGAATAATGTTTGGAAATTCATGAATCCAGCTGCCCCAAAGAAAGCTGCACCAATTAAGGATCCAATCCAATGGGCATCCTTTGTTGATGTCCAACCAAAGATAAATACTCCGATAGGAAGTAATACTGCTCCTAGAATGGCACATGGTAAAAAGACTTCTGGAAATACTTCATCTTTTCTTAATAATGGTTTGGTAAATTTATAATCAAGAATAAGGATATATACTGCTGCACCTATAAGTACTCCGACAATAATACTTAAATATGCAACACCCATCTCAATGATTCCCCAACCTCTATATTCTTGGAATACAATTGGAAAAGCTTCAAACCACAAATACATAACCGAGTAGGTCATTGCAATATAAATATCAATCAATAACACCACTGGCTCTGTAAGAATAATCTCAATTGGTCTCCAGAGAATATCCAATAATAGTTCCTTCTTGGTGAGTCTGGAATTTTCTATCTCTCCTTCACTTGTAATATAGGAGTTGCCTGTTAATGCACGTAGTCTTTGTGCTTTTCTGTAAAGTATAGTCTTTCCATAAGATTCTGGTAAAAAGATAAATAGAACGAGGAAACAAATACCTGAAACAATAGCTAAGAACCAGAAGCACCATCTCCATCCTGCTTTAACACATAAAATGCTACCAAAAAAAGGTCCTAATGTTGGTCCTAACCATGCTGCCAGACCCCAACTTCCTAGGCCCACGGGCATGTATGGCAAGTTTAACACATCCATATACGATGCTCCACCAGTAGCTAAGATTGGTGATGCAAATATACCTCCGAGGAATCTGAGAATGCAAAGTGATGTGATATTCTTTGCTAGCGCTGTTGGAATTTGTAAGATAAAAAATATGAATAATGTAATGATGTAAATTGATGTTCTTCCTATTACTGCATTTTCAGATAAAGGGCTAAATACCATAGGCCCCATACCGTATCCAAACACGAATAATGTCATAGGAAGTGTGGCTACTGTTTGATTAATGTTAAATTCTTTCATCAATTGATCTATTCCTGGTGTATATATGGCAGAACCCATATATACAGAAACTGTCAACAAACCTATAAAGACAGAAAAGACTACCTTGGCCCCAGTTGGCCAATTATAGGGATTTTCTAAATCATCATCACTATCCCAATCTATAACAATGTATTCCTTTTCTTGCAATATTGTACTTCCACTGATATAATCATCTTTGTTTTCTTTATCATTCTTCTCAGAATTGTTCAGCTGGTCTTCTGGTTTGAAGTATTTCTCGGGTATAATATAACCTTGTTCTTCTTCAGTATACTTAAAATATTTATGGCTGGATAAGTGATATACTGATCTCCCAAAGAAACTATTTTGTACAAATCTTCTAAGCATTAAAATAATGGAACTTCACTCTAGATATAACAAGAAATGAAACTATGACAAATAAATATGCAAAAAAATATGAAATTAGTAATAGTCTATGATTTTACAAGAGCACTACATCTGTAGGAAATTTATTGTAATATATAGTAATTGCTTTATTGACTTCGTTGTAAATGTCATCGCGCGCATTTCGGCGCCTGCTGCAAATCAAGTCTTAAAATTTAAGGAACTTAAGGATTCCGTTCATTAGCGTGTATTAATACACTGAATTTCTGAAATAATCATTTACTGTTATTACTATATTGATCTACAGTACACATCTCTTCATATTTACTATAATATTCATTATGTAGCGCTAATTATATTTGACTCTGTGCTATACACTTAATTAGTTTCAAGCATACATCCTATACACCATCTCTCCGCGATAAGGCGTTAGTTAACTTCCAACGCATCTATTTGGCGCAATTGGAAATAAATTTGCGCTTTTTTGAATATGGCTTATGACTAATGAAATTTCTAAGAAACTCTTTGATACACCTTAAAAAAATGACTCTACAAAATTCTAAGAAGTTCGGCGGTAAAAATACCGGTATTTTAGCATACTCAGTTTATTGTTTTATCAAATTATTAGCTCTCACCCCTCCATTAGTATGAGAAACCTCGGAAAAATAGGACACAATGTCACTTCTTAATCCTTCGTTTGCATCAAAGTAAACTGAGCTTTGGGTTCCACAGCAAAGCTTATTTGATTCAAAAGATAGATTGAGAAATCTTCATTTTAGCGGTTTAAATTTTGCATCCTATAAGATAGGTTGCGAGCGTCTCTCATAGTTTTTTACTGGAAGAATCGGGTACGGTAATTGTATTTATATCTTAGAATATAGTTTAATAATGAAGATGAATAAGATTTTTTTTATTTATCTTCGATTTAGTTTTCTTGATCTAAATCACTACTTAAAATTGATATTTATATGGCAAATATCATTTTTTACACTATTGTGGTCAGCAAACTTCAAAAGCTTAAATTTAACCCATATACGAAGTATCTACTACTATAGACGCAAATTTCTTTCTACACAAAAAATAAAACTTCCGTCTATTCCTCTAGTTGGTTTCTTATTACTTGAAACTCATCATAACCCATTTCCAATTTAATTCCATTGTACTTTTCTAAAGTTATCCAACCCTCTGTAATTCCTCTGTTATAATATTCCGTAATTTCTTGATCTTTTGGGACATTGAAATCAGCTTTTTTAAGAAGATAGTAAAGTGTAGTTTCTTTATCCCAGTTTTGCTCCTGCGCCACAATTGGTAAAAAAGTACCTGAATAATAGTCACCCTTATGATCTATTGAGAGCTTCAAGCCGTGTTGCCCTATTTCCCAATCAGTGCAACGTTTTATTGGGATAAAACTATCTAATAAGGTTATTGATACTTCCAAGTTTTCCAATTCAGATGACCTAATAGGAGGAAATCTAGTATCTTTCAAAGCTGCAGTTAAGGAAAACCTTTTTACTCCAGTCAATAACTCTTGCAGAGCAAATGTGCCAATACATCCTCTTAAATTGCTGTTCTTATTCCAAGTTATAAATAAGGGAGCACTTTTGGGAAATCCTTCTAAAGTTTCATTGAGAAATGATAAATAATTGTATATAGTAAAGGGTTCAGACACTGTATTTAACTTAGAGTATAATGTTTCGAATGCAACACAACATAATGATTTAGACATTGTTCTACGTATATTTATAATTCATATGATATATATCCTCAATCTTATCTACATATTTGCATATGACACAAAAATGCATATAGAAAATTATAATGTATTAATTTCTATATATATTCAATATACCATGAGGACTAGCAATTCTAACATTATTGCCATATAATTCTAATTTTTTAATACAAGGCGAATCTCCAGTGATTTTGTTCACAAATTTTTTAGATTCTTTGAAATTATAGCTTATGCGACACCACGACAAGTTCAACTCTTGAAGTACTTTGGGAAATAAAGCAATTTTTAGAAGTTGTTCCTGGTTGATGTAATTCCGGCTCAAATTTATTTTTCGGCAGTTGATAGGGAATAGATGTAGTTGTGTTATCATATTTCTTGAAATGTTAAGAATCTTTACATGTTTAAGAATACTTGATTGCAAAAACTCCAAATTAGTGATTTGATTCCCAGACAAATTCAAGCTATTCAAATTTTTGAGTTCTGTACATTCTGGATAACTTATTCTCATAATATTATTATTAGAAAGATTTAAAATTTCAAGCTGTTGAGCTGATCCAAGTTTGAAATTTGTCCTATTTAAACTTGTAATGTTATTATCAGAAAGATTTAAGCATTTCAAAGAAACGGGGAATGTGATTTCACCTAGTGACGTATCGTCAATATTATTATAGGATAAATCCAAGGATGTGAGATTATCGCACATATAACACTTCTTATCACAGTTTAAGTGTGATAACAATTCATTGCAATTGAATAGATGCAACTTCAAATTCCTAACTGTAATTCTGGTATACTTCTCAGGCAGGGTTTCCTGGGGAAGAGCAGTTTTGGGCTTTTTACTTCCAGGGTGATATTTAATTGTAAAGCGATTTATTTCGAATTTCCCTAAAGGACTTAGAAATTTATGAATATGGGTATCATTGATCAGTTTGCTACCTAAAAGTACTAACAGAAAGTTAAATACATTAGTGCATAACTTCAAATACCACAAATAATTGTTTATGTATGCTGCAAATTGAGCCATACTGGGCTCGCTATCAATATTGAATAGAATGAAAGAATAGTCTTTTGGTTTGATAACTATCTTATTCCTAATAAAGTATTGAAGTTGTATAGGAGATAACTGTAAAGGCTGTATGATATCAAATGAGTGGTTATTCGTAATTATTATCCTTTCTTCATTATATTTTTGTAATAAAGCCATATGTTGAATTTGCCTATATCTATTATCCTTCTCACAATAATGTAAAGAATCTAGATCGAAGGAATAAGTAAGATCTTCGGGAGATAAAAAGGATAGAACATGGAACTTTATTTCATCAGGCAAGTGAAAGAATATCATGATTGGCGTATATTATGTTCATTTGTAGTATATTCTACAATTTTATAATATTCCGATAACCATTAAAGTACAATAATTCTTCGGACCTTTTTATATTTGCTTGTTCAATTATGGAGAACATAGATGGATAAGGAAATTTTATCAAATAAAACCTGACGATCAAGAGTTAATAGGGATTTCAAAGCTAAGTTCTTCATCTTGCTTTGGAGTTTAATAACACTACTTTGCGAATCAGCCAATAAATTATATCAAATTAATGAAAATTACTGTAAAAAAATCTATAAATATAAACTTCTACAAATAAAAAAAAAAAAAATTATGCTACATATCGTATATAAATAATAGAAGATATATGTTTGATAAGAATTATGAATATTACACTAGCAGCTTACTTTGCACCCAAATCTAGTAGTTATTTCCTCTTTTGTAAATGTACAAATATAATGCGACATTTATGTATATGCGACATTATAATTGAATATTTGGATTAGAGAAAGATAAAGGATTAAATAGTTTAAGTGTACAAATAGTGATAGCAGAGGTCATGGGTATTTGTCTCTCATGCTTAAGAAATGATGATGAGGATGGTCAATATGATGAACAAACTTCGCTTTTGAGAAACCAGCAGCTATATTCAAGTGAGTATCTGCAAGAAGAGCAACATTTGAAGCAACAACACAGACAACAGGAGCTTAAAAATATAGTAAATGAACTATCTGACAAGCTAATAGATGTTTCCACTTTCTTAAACAATAATTCCATTCCAAATACTCCTAATTTGACATATTCAATTTCTAGTAATGCTACTGATGTTGATAAACAATTTGCTAATGTTTTAAGTGAACAAGATAAAATAAATATTCTACAAGAATCCCAAAGTTTGGATCCTCAAATCAAAGCAAAATGTGAAGTCGTCTTAAAGGAGCCTCTTTTTTTGGAGTTTTAAGTGCAATCATTATTTACGGATCAAGTATTATACATGCGATGATATAAATTGTTCGTCGTTTTAATTCAGTTCTTTAGAAGTTTTAATATTAATAAATTAAATATAAAAGTATAGCAGAAATTATAACGTAGGACTTTATACTTCGTAAATTTGCTATATAATATTTTATCACAATTATCATGGATTATGGCATTATTCTTGAAGAGCCTTGAGCCTATTTCTCATAGAGTTTAAAGCTTCTTCATCCTCTTCATCTTCATGAATAGATGGTGCTTCTTCAACAAAATGCTCAGTACTTCCGAGGTTGCTTGTTGGCACTTCGTTATTAATTTTAGAGAATTTATCTTCTGTCACAGACTGTATTATCTTTTCGATCTCTTCATTCGATTCGGCTTCTAATTCGTCATCTTCTACTTCTAAGTCTACCATGTCATCCATCATTTCATTAATGATACCTGCCTTCATTAATTCTTTGGATAATTCTTGCATTGTTTGCGAGACAACACCAATGTGTATTAACTGATTAACGTCTTTCATTATCTCTGTCGAAGATTGTAAGGATTTAGTCAACTTATTCATTTGCCATTGTTCATTAATGGACATTGTTATCGAGTCTATCTTGGTTTTGGATGTGTAAAGCTTGTTGTACTGTTTCTTTATATTAATCAATTCCTTTGCATATATCTTAGCAGACTTCAAGTCATTTTGCTTAGCAGACTTTTTAATAAGTCCTTCTGTTTTCTTCTTTAAGGGAGTAAGTTGATTTAAGGATCTATCTAATTCTCGTTTGTTCTTTCGAAGAAGCTGGTTTATTTTCCTCATCTTTTGTATATTAGTATAGTGAAAAATGAATGTAAGATATTCATGTAACATACCTGATCCTTGGGGTCTGGCCCCCATATAGCTGTTTTGATATAATCCATTTCTTGTGATCAATGAGATTATAGCTCAATATTGTATCAGATTTACGATTTACGATAAATGCGCTCCCTAGAAATTATATTCTAATATCCTTTTTTCTACTTCTACTAAACAACATGTCTTCTAATAGTGCCCAAAAGCTATTCTTAAGTTTGATGGGAGTCATATTTCCACCTCTTCCAATATTCATTCTTAAGAGATATGATATATTTAATAAGGAGATATTGGTTAGTGTGATATTGACTTTACTTGGTCACTTACCAGGTGTCATTTTTTCGATTTACTATATCTATGTATTATCTGATGAAATAGACGAAGCTCCAGGTGCTTCATCTGGATATACCCGTTTAGATGATGATAATGATAGTGATAATTTACAGGCATCTCAAAGTCATCACAATGAATTAGGTATTTCGCATGTTGTAAGACCAGAGATTATTGAAGGAATGAATGACGAACCACCACAATATGAGGCTATTTCAGGGTCAGGTAATCAACCTCGCCCTGACCAGAAAGTTTTTAATGACAATAAAGTTCAAGAGTGATTTTATATGTTTATTAAGTACATATTATGTAAATGCTATTTTTAGACAATACAACTAGTCACTTTTTTCTAAGGCAACCATAACCTTTGCAACAAAACCTTCTAAATGAAATATACTTTTTGAACCTAAACTTAATCTTTCGTCAAATAAAGATGCAATTTGAACCACTTCTTCTATAGTTTGAGGTTTATTCAAGGATTCAATTAAACTGAAAAGCAAAGTCTTCAAAATTAATCTTGCTGGGATACAATGAGATAATAATTCATACAACACAACCCTGATCTTTGCTAATGTAGCTACACTTCTGGTTTTTAAGATTGTTAGAGATGTATTTTTGATTATGATTTCCCAATCTAAGTTTATCACAGATAACTTTGGATTGCTTGTTTGTATTGTTTCATTCTGCATGGATACTGTTTCAAAACTCAATAAAGACCTTCTCAAATTTCTATTAGAATTTTTTGCAATAGCGGCTAAGAACTTCTTGATTTCAACCTCGTCGGAAGAACCAAACTTGATTGATTCTTTCATGGCAACATCATAAAGAATATTACTAATATCTGTTTCTGTTGGGCTAGGAATCCTGATTAGCAATGTTCTTGATTTTATAGGTGGTATAATATTTGAAATGGAATTGCACACTAAAATTAATCTGATATTTGCCGAGTACTTTTCCATGGTCCTTCTTAATGCGGCCTGTGCATCTCTGCTTAATGAATCTGCCTCGTTGATGATAACCACTTTGAATCTATGCTTGTTTTTTGAATTATTTGAGAAATCAACTTGCTCTGTCGATGCAACATCCTTCAACAAATCCTGTATTACAACTCTATCATTATTTCCCATATCACCAGGTGTAATTTCCAAATGGCAAGGGGAACTTAAGACATTGAATTCTAATTTTCTACTAGAAGGAGTATCAAACACTTTCACATCAATCTTCAACTTTTCTACTTGTGGCCCGAATATTTGTGCCAATGTAGAATAAATACGAGTTTTCTTACCACTCCCATTTGGTCCATAAACCAAAAGATGAGGGAAATCTCCTGACTTAGCTAATGCTTTCAAGTTTTGCGTTATATTATCATGATATGACAATTGATCCAATGATCTTGGCCTATACTTATCTACCCACAATGACATTTCCTTAAGTACTAATAGTTTGAATATTCATAATTTTAATCATCATATAATTGACGCGTACAAAATCTACTGATCTATATACAGTTCTTTATTAGAATTTTATCTATGAAGTATAGGTTATCAAAAAACACCAGATATACTATATATACTACAGATTATTATTACAGTAAGTCATTAAATTTTATGTAAATATATTTGCTTGTTCTCGAAATTAGTTTGAAGATTTTCATGACATCATCAAAGAAGTAAGAAGTCAGAATAATAGTACTATTCGTACTATTATATATATTTTTTTTTTCAATTAAGCTGTGCAAAAGTAGGCTTACTTGGTGAAATGGCCCCTAAGTTAAAGAATTAGTTTAAGACATCTAAGCCTTTGGTTTAGTTCTTAAGAAATGTGATGGACATTCATATCCTTCAGGGTTTTTCTGTAAGTACAATTGATGATACTCTTCAGCATCATGCCATGTTTGAATTGGTTCAATGATAGTGACTATTTTGTGATTTGGGTACCATTCTTTTTGCATCTTTTCCTTAATTTCTATGGCCTTTTTCAATTGTTCGTTATCATGGACAAAAATAGCAGATCTATATTGGGTACCAACATCTGGTCCTTGAGCATTCAAAGTAGTTGGATCATGGGTTCTGAAAAAGATTTCTAAAATCTCTTCGGTGGAAACTTCGTTTTGATCATAGGAAATCTGTACACTTTCAGCAAAGTTAGTAGAACCACTACAAACTTTTTGGTAAGTTACTTCTCCAACAGATGGGTTACCATTCGCATATCCAACCCTAATATCAATTAATCCTTTTCCATCGAAATATTTCCTATAAATTCTTTCAACTCCCCAAAAACAACCTTCAGCTAAAGTAATCAACTTGGAAGTTGAAGTGGTCTTTAATGTTTTAGAAATAGATGCACTACTCATACTCCTTCAATTTATATATATTAACAAGATATAGAATAATTAAAACCTTCTGGATTATTAATGTAATTAACCTATCAACTAAAAGGGAGAAAAAAAAGAAAATCTAACGTCTACTCACGTGATAATCTGGAAAATAGGAGACAAATATGCAACGTTATTATGATTTTCTTTTAAAACCAAATATGCTTCTTCTCCTCTCTGTTGGAGGTGGTGTGCTTTGAGAGGAAGTTTTCAGCTCTAAAGAAATATCTACTTTTGAATCCCTCTTCTTGAAGCCTCCAACCCAACTTTTTTTCTCTTTCTCTCTAGGCTGATTACCTAAATTGAGAGGTTTATCCTTATCCTTCTCTTTCTCTTTTTCTTTTAGATCTACTCTATCTTTTTCTTTGTCTTTTTCTTTCTCTTTTTCTTTCTCTTTCTCTTTGTCTTTTTCTTTGTCTTTGTCTTTCTCTTTTTCTTTCTCTTTTTCCTTTTCGTTAGAGTCAAATTTAAAGTTCTTCTTAAAAAGAGACGGCTTTTTTGATATTTCGTTGGTATTCTTATAGAATGCACTTGATTCTAACGAAGATATATCAGATCTAGTTTCGTCATGCTCTGCAACATCATGGATAGTTGAAATTGACTCGACTAACTCATTTGTACTGTCCTTATTATTAACGAAGCTAGAATAATTGTTACCATTATACAAATCGTTTGGATTAAAACCAAAATTTATTGGTTCGTCATCTTCCAGAGAAGTTGATATTTTTGAATAAAATAATATGTATGCACTTGCTAGACCAGGACCATCACCGAAAAACCTCATGACATATGACTCTTCTACAAGTTCAACAGTTTCATCATCAAATAGCAACCAAAGACCTGCTTTAGTTTTGCATACAGAAATATAATGTCCATGCATAGGACCACCTCCAATATGTATGACTAAGGCATAAAGTTCATAATGTGTGACATCAGCTTCATCTTCAGTAGTATTGAAGACCCGCAACTTGAATGGATAACTTATACAATCAAATAATTTTACCATAGTATCAAGGCTTTCATCATATTTAAATCTTTTGAAGTTGATCACCAATGTCTCAGGTAATGTCTTTAATTTAATCAGTTTGGTTGCTTCCTGTAAAGACGAACAAGTGTTGCAGTAGAATTTATTTTGATTCGTTAATGTTTCCAGCTTGGAAAAATTGTTCAATGAGTGGTTCAAAGAGAAAGAGCTCTCACCTGGTGGAATATCGATAGATAAATCCAAAAAGTATTCATGTTTCGAAGTCACCGTTTCACACGATAGACATTTCGTCTCGTTTGTAATCATACCTTGAAAAATCTTGTTACACCAATTTTTCTCTACTCCGACTTCAATATTCAAACATTCTATTATCTCATTAATTAAATAATTGAAAAACTCATGTGCATCTTGATGCATATTTGTTTGACGAAATAAAAAGTTCTTCTCTTTTAATTTTGAAATGAAATATATAGGAGACACAACACCTGTAGTGCTCTGATTCTCTATCATACTTTCAAATAATTCTTTCAATGCATATAATAAGCTTGATTCTTCGGTTTGTTGGCTGGGAAGTTGAAGTGAAGTGTCTAGATTAATAATAGGCCCATTGATCAATGCAGATCGTTTTCTATGATCAGAAGTCGGATTGCTGCTGAATTGACTAATTGGTTCAGCAAGAAATGACTCAGGTACTGGGATCCCGATAACAATGACACTCGAGGAAGAAGTGATAGTACCTTCTTGTTGTGTTTGTTGAGGTTGCTCACTATTCAACAACATTGAGGAACTTTGTGAGTTATCCATTCCATTGGAGGTTCCGTTGATTCCATTAATTGGTTTGGTAACTAATAATGGGATATTTTGAAAGTCGGGGCATTTGCTTATTTTCACCCTTTGTTCAATTGATAATGCCTTACAGTCTTTAGCTAGTAAAATTTCAGGATATTTTTTATATTCATCATATGAACTTATACTTGTATTCCCACTAGCATTCGATGGGGTGAATCTTATTCCAAATATTGACCCTTTTCTTGAAGACTTAGATCTATCATCACCCCCACTAACAACACTATTTTTTGGCTGTTCTCTTAGCCTTTTAGCTACCAATTGTTCGTACTTCGTTGTAAAACTGTGAGGCTTCACACCCTTGACTGCCAACTTAGGTTCATGTGGTGAATTGTTATGGTTGACCAATTGAAGTCTAAAATTCTCAGAGTAGTATAGACATTGAAGAATTGAGTTACAATAACAAGTATTCCCGAAATTCTCCATCCCAAATATTTTGCTAGATCCATCTCCGTAGGGTAGCTTTATATTATCATTAACCTCGCGTCTTTTACCCCCCATTTGCTCAAATGATACTTAAGTTATAGATACTTCTTTCAGAACACCAATCAACTTTTAAAAAGGAGTGTTCCTGTATATAATAAAAATAAAAATCGCTTAGATTACTATTTGATATATAAACTTTATATAAACTTTAGTTATCTAAAGAGTATCCTAAATCAACTCCTTCAAAGTGGCTTGCAGTTTCTCTCAATTTGGATGCCATAGATTGGAGGTTTTTGTCTGTAGTTGTAAAGCGAGGCAACCATTCAGCAACACCATGTTGCAATACTCCTTTAGCTCTGAATTTGCCATAATCCACATGACCATAAGAACCATGTAATGTCAAGCGAAGATCTTTAGCAAAGTATTTTGCTCTGTGGAGAATGTTGCTCTCGTAGAATATCACATCACCGGGATTCAATTCAATTGTTACTTCCCCAGAAATGTGCTTAGTTAAATCCCCATCAGTTGTTTTTTCACGCTCTTCTTTAGTCCTGACTCTGCTATGAGACCCTGGAATTGCAATTAAGCAGCTATCTTTTGTAAGAGCCAAGTTAAATTGGGTTCCACTATATGGGTGTTTTAAGAGCTGCTCGGCTTCTTCCTCTTCGGAAACTTCTGGTTTTATGTGGTCTCTGTGCCACGATAATTCAAAATCCGTAAGTGGATTAATAAGCATATTTAAGAGTTCCATGCTTATAAATTGCTTGTCAGTCTGCAAGATATCACAAACAATATCTAACATTTTTTCTGAAGAATAACATTCATGGAATGGAATTGAAAGTTCCCCAAGATCTGGATGTAAGAGTCCAGTAACACCCCAAATATCGGGACTGAAATTTTCAGGCCATGGTGGAAATTGTTTACCTCTAGTTCTTACATAAGGCCAGTTTCCTTTTCTTGCGTAATCAACAACTTTTTCTGCAGCCACCTTGTATTTTTCAACTTCCTGTGGTGTCAAAAAGTTCCTAATAATTACAAACCCATCCTTCTTGATTTGATCGTGATAAATGTTAGCAATTTTACCTGGCATATTCAAATGTTAGTCTACTACTTTGATCTAGCAAATCTTCATAAGGAAAAGTGCCATTTAAATAGAGTACTAGATAACGAGGTTACATTGCCGTATCTGAATGTAACCCCATAAATGTAACCTAAAAATTGCGGAGGTCGAAAAACGAAAAACTAGGTTATATTTATTTACCCACTTCCAGTCTCACATTGTCAGCAATATCGACTCGAAATAATGACTATTGTACTCAATTGGGGAATATTAGGAGCAGGAAACATTTCTGCCAGTTTTGTTCATGATTTAGTGTTGAACAATAAAGAAAACAAAAGCGGAATAAGACACATTATTAGATCAATTGGAACTTCGTCACTGTCAAAAGGAACTAAATTTGTTGAGGATAATAAAATCGTCGGCAATAACTTTGATATTATTCCTGAAGTTCAAGGTTATGACTCTTTTTACAAAAATGATAAGATTGATATAGTTTATGTTGGCACACCACATCCATTTCATAAAGACCAGGTCAAACTGGCACTTACAAATGATAAACATGTCCTTTGTGAAAAGCCAATTACTATGAATGGTAATGAATTAGAAGAACTAGTTGCTTTGGCAAAAGAAAAGAATAAATTTTTAATGGAAGCCGTTTGGACTAGGTTTTTTCCTTTGATTCAAACTTTAAAGGAATACATCTTTGAGAAAAAAGTATTAGGTAAGTTAAATAGACTTTTTGTTGATTATGCTGCTGATGCTTCTCTTGAAAATTTGCCAGAAACTTCAAGACTTCGTGATATTAATTTAGGTGGTGGAACTTTATTAGATATCGGTATTTACACATTGACTTACGGAAGAATCTTGTTAGACAATAAGATTGGTGATGAGCATACTGATTTCGACTTGAAATCTTTCATGACAATCGACCCGGTTGACAAAGTAGACTATACATCTACTGTGATTATCAAATACAAGAATGGAACTCAAGGAATATTGACATGTTCAAATTACACTGATGGAAGGACTCCATTCGCAAGATTAGAGGGTTCTAAAGGTAGTGTAGAAATATCTGGGGAAAACTGTGGAATGTCAGCATGTCCTAAGAAATTTAAGATTTCTTTCAAGGACAATTCACCACCAATAGAATATGAGGAATCGTCATCGTATATTGGATTTATTCACGAAGCAAATGCCGTGGCAAGAGATATTGCGGAAGGTAAGCTTGAGAATCATATCATGCCTCTTGATGAAAGTAAATTAGTAATGTCTATGTTAGATAGAACTAGAAAGGAGAATGATTTTAAGTATCCTCAGGATGTTTAAAATATAGTTAACCTTTTAGGCTTTAGTTATATAGAGTATAAATCGATCTACTAAGACTATTTCTTCAACGCCTATGCTATCTTTATTTTGATTTTTTTCAATTGTATTAGTAAATACATATATATCATATACTAGTGATTCCTAAAATGATGAAATAATAAATAATTGCTAATATACCTCTGTTAAGCAGTAAATATCTGGAGCATTCTTTCTATACCTGTTACTATGGCATTCTGTACTTATTTTTCTTGTCAATTCTGGAGCACCACAATTCACTACAGCTAAAGACATTGAAGAACCGTTCTGTAAACCTGATATTTTACAGACCTCTTGGTCAATAAGATTTTTCGTATCCAATTTTTTATATAATTTTTTCACATAAGATCCAGAAGAAGATGAATCCAGATCGGTTACGGATAAATATTCACCGAAATAATTCTCTGTTTTTGATTTTTCAGTGATACTTTCGGATTTACTTACCACACCTTCTACTTGAATCGTTTCGACGATTTTAGGTTCTGATGTGACATAAATATCCATAGTTATAAAGCCATCTTCAGCATACTTTTTTAATTCCTTTAGACTCTCTTCATACCAATTCATATTCTGTTCTTTTTTTATTGCCCAAACAATATGTATTTGATTGCTCTTAGCACGACCAAAGTAATCACCTTCATCATCTCTTCTTTGGATTGTTCTAATTAGGTCTATTGCTATAGGAAACGTAAATGATGCACCAGTCCCGCCAGCAATAAAAAGTAAAGAGTCAAAAGTAATTAACGGCTGAAATTTCCCTCCATATGGACCCTTAATTTGAATTTTTAATTCTATTTCACTCAGTTCATCTTGGTTAAATGCTTCAACGTCACTTTCTTTCTTTTCTTTCAAAAATTTTACCAATTTTTTTGTGAAGCCACCTTTTTTCCTTATTACCAACTTCATTTCTCTTGATTCAGTCACACTTGCTATAGTGAAGGGATGATATTGTAAAAAGCTAATCTTCTTTACATTTAAATATACGTGCTGGCCAGGAGACCAAGTAAAACAGCTTGGAAGAAATCGATGCCACCATTTACGGTTACTAATCTCAGACTTGAAAGGAATTGTTACTTCAACAGTATCATCATCTAACAACTTAAACCTCGATAATCTTATAGATGGTTCCTTGCGGCGACGATAAATTTGGACGCCCAACGTCAAAATTCGATCTATGACAAGAGAATGAATAGCCAAGATAGCAGTGGCTTTATTACCAGGGTTATGGAACAATATAAATAAAAGCATGATTGCACCAAAAACTCTGTGCTGAATTAAGAAAAACTCATATGCTAGCTTTCGTATAAAAGAAGGGCTTGCAAACGTCAAGAAGAAGCAAGAAGCATAGGCAATCATTCCAAATATTTCTGGGGGTATTTGAAGCATTACTGGGAATCCTAGGTCCAACCAATAGTATACACATAATATAAGATGAGTGGTGGCTAATAGCCACACATTTCTTCCAATCCACTTATGAAGGAAAACTAATTTATCTTGCGACAAGCCGGTAATAGCCATTAATAAATCATTCTTCGCAAGTAGTAAATAGAGAAATGGCAAGTTTCCGGATGATATTCTTCCCATTCTTTTACCAACAATATAATATCGAGGCTCATAGTTTATTTCTTCTGTATCTACAAAGCAAAAAATTCCATTGATAGCGAAATATACTATACCAAGGACACCGATACTTGGTTGGACATAAATAAATTTTCCAAATGGTAGATTAATCCTGAAACTTGAATTGAATATATCCCATATTTTAAGGATTTTAAAGTAAAATGATATTTTGCTAATACTTGAATCCCTCTTAGATCTGAAATATCTAGGAATCCAATGAAATAATACACCATATAATAATAAACTTGCCAAACTTAAGCCATATACTAACCATTCATATTTAGCATTAACCTTTTTTTCATAAAAGTATTGAAGATAATAAGGAATAAACATCTCAATAATTATACAGATAATTAATATTTGAAGTATATTTGAATGAGTTTTTAGGGAAATAAGCACTTAATATAAGCAAATATATCTAGTTGTCTACTAAGAAATATCTGTATTTATTAGGCTTACTTTTTTTTGTTTTAAACAGCCATAGATATCTTAAATTTATTAATGTTAACCAAGCTTTTAGCTTTTTTTTTGTAGCCAATAGCAAATGAAGACGTTCCAGATGCAACAGGTATTTTATCTGATTCTGCATAACCATCAATTCGTACATATGGAGATATCGGTAATCAGATATTTTTATTTTTAGCCTGCGGAACTTGATTGTCATTCCAGTATATGAAAAAGTGAAAAGCTATTATTATATTGTTTAAATTCACACTAGTGGATACATCTTGGCTTATTTGTTCTACTTCTTGAAGAAAGGAACTTTTTAAATTGGAGTGTCAGTTGCAAAAAAAGTTCTTCGAGACTCGCTCGGAGTAATTATTACTTCCAAGAATTTTGCTGCATGAAGCCGAATATGCAGAAATTAGAGATGAATCTGATAACTTTACCTTTTGACCCGAATTGCCGTTTGAAAGAAAATACTTAAAACGACTATATATAACATTTTTAAAAAATATAGAGTAGAATTATTACAATATTACCAAATATGTTTTGGTTAAAGGCTCTATTTGCTATCAGTCAAATTCAATTAGTCATTGCTTCAAATTGGGATACATATCCACAAGTTCCTAAAACTGCTGTTATTAACGGATTTGCTGATCCAATCTACACTTTATTACCATCTTGTGCCCAATCATGTGTTGAACAAGATACATCTAATACACCCTGTCCATACTGGGATACTGGTTGTTTTTGTGTTATGCCACAATGGTCAGGTATGGTTGCTGATTGTTTCGTTGATCAATGTGATGCTAAAGATGTCGCTAAAGCCTCTAGTTTGGCAATTTCCCTATGCTCTAGTGTAGGAGCAAACCAATGGCTTTTGCCAGCTTCTGTTTCCACTGATGTATCTGAAGCAAAAGTTAGTACACATACTGCTGTAACTACAGTGGAGGGCACCTACACATTTTCTAGTACTGGATCTGGTATTACTTCCAGAGTAAAAGAGACTGGATCAGCTGACTCTTCTGCTACTGCAGCGGATGATGCGCGCCTTATATCTAGTTCCCCAGATTCTTCTACTTCCAGCACCTCTTCGCCTTCCTCCTCATCTGGGTCAAGTTCGGCTACCAATGGTGGTGTTACGTTAGGATCTACCTTCATTCTCACCGTTGCTATTCAATTTCTTCTTTCTTTGATTCTTTAAATATACTGTATATGAACAAATCTAAATTTGATTCCGATTAGATTGAATTATGATGAAATCCGGGCAAAGGCTCTTTTCACTTTTCATTTAAAGTTATATTATTTATTTCATTCATATATTAAGTATACGAATTACCAAAAACAGTGATCAAAGTTTTTGTAGATGTATCAGATAAATAATTAATTGCCGAGCACCAATCAAAATATACTACCTGCCTCAAATTTCTTGTCATGCAACCGCTGCATAAATTTTCACCGTTAAGTCCTCCAATTAATTATTTTCCCTATATTCCTTGTTAAACCGATATCGCATGAATGATCGTCCCATTCGTAGTGTTTAGAGGAGAATGCCAAGCATGCCTAAACTAGTTGTGTTTATTCCCAGTGATGTATAGAAAGATTATAAATATAAAGTAAAAATCGTCAAAGTATTAGTTTATTAATTTGTTTCAATCACTTAAAAAATCCTTAGATCACTCGCTAAAAATGTTATCCAATAAAGTACTTATTCTTGCTGCGACTGCTGCTATAGCCAATGCTGCTTACGATACCTATCCATCAGTTGCTCACACTGCTTCTATTAATGGTTTTGCTGACAAGATTTATGCTGACCTTCCAAGTTGTGCTCAAGCATGTGTTAAGGAAGATACTGGATCCACTCCTTGTCCATACTGGGATACTGGTTGTTTATGTGTCATGTCCGTATGGGGTAATGAAGTAGCTGAATGTATTGCATCTGCTTGTTCTGGTAATGATGTTGTTGCTGCAACATCCTTAGGTCAATCTATCTGTTCTTCTGCTGGTGCTGGTTCTTGGTTCTTAGCTGCTACTGACGTTGCTCTTTTGGAAGCAGCTGCTTCTGCTACTGCTACTGAGGAAACCTCTGCTGTTGCTACTACTTCAGCTCAAACTGCTGAAGTTTCTTCTTCTAGTGTTGCTACTTCTACTCCAGCAGAAGAAACCACTACTTCAAATGCTGGCCCTGAAGCCACCTCTTTTGTTGGATCCACCGAAGCTACAAGTGCCACCTTGATTACTTCAGCTGCTGAATCTTCTGGTGCTTTGGCTGAATCTGCTGAAGAATCTTCTCCTTCATCTTCTTCATCTTCGGCTGCTGCTGAGTCTTCTGCCGCTTCTGTCGAAGTTGCAAATGGTGCTTATAACAACTTCCCAGGTGTTGTTGGAATGATGGGCTCAGCTTTAGTTGGTATGATTCTCTGTTTTTAAAACATTTCTTTCCTTGATATAGGGTCTTTTATTTTCAGTTAACTAGATCAGTTGATAGTTTCTAATACTTATACATTTATTTCATTTTAGCTTAATTATATTTTATTGTTGAAATTATTTCTTGTATTTTGCTGCTTATTCCAACTGTATTAGTAAAATCCATAATTTTACTAATACATGTTTTAACGTGGCCACAATACCATACTTTACTTTAAAATTATTTAATAATTTTCATTAAATGTGACAAAAATATCAAAAATTTTTATTAAAAATTTAGGCCATTCAAATATCCATCATATAGGATATATCCTTTGTAATTATTATTTATCATTAAGCGAAAATTAATTTGACTTCTTTGATAGGTTCTTTAGTTCAATAATAATGGTAGTTATGCACTAAATGTTGAACCTTAGTAGTTTTTACCGCGCAAGCGACTTGGCAAAAATAGTACCCTGATGGTTGCAAACCAATTTGCTCTGAAATTGAAACTTGGATGAAATTATAAGAAACTAGAACCTATGTTAGCACTTTTAACCTTATATAACAGCTAAAATATCCTCTGTTATGTGCTAGTTCAGATAACGTAAGAATATAATCTAACAAGTTGAGTTTTCTTTTATTCAATGTAAATGCACGGCTGGTATTTGACGCATATAAAATAGTACCCTAATGGTTTTCGATGGTAGTATTTTTTTTAGTATATATATTAAGGCATTAATCTCTAATTCTATAATTCAAAGTAAAAAGTATTATTATAGAGCTATATATCATGTCCAGCCAAATTGATCCTAGTACAGTATTATTATTATCTGACGATGTATCAGATGCATGGAAAGTTTGTGTTATTGATGGAGTTTATTACGGAGAAATTGAATATAATGGTTCTTTAGGTGCCCGTATTTCAGCTGTCTTTGTTATTTTCTTTGTTTCGACATTTTTCACTTTATTTCCATTAGCTGTTCAGAGGATTCCAGCACTTAAAGTTCCATGGTATGTTTATGCTTTTGCCAGATATTTTGGTACTGGTGTCATTGTTGCTACAGCTTTTATTCATTTAATGGACCCAGCCTACGGTGAAATTGGTGGAAATACATGTGTTGGGATGACAGGTAACTGGGCAATTTATTCTTGGTGTCCTGCAATTATCTTAGCTTCTGCTATATTTATATTTTTAGTTGATGTGGTGTCAGGTGTTTATGTTGAAAGGAAATATAACGTCATGCATTCACACGAAGACAATGTGGAAGATCTCATAGTTAGAAAAGATGTTCAGGATCCTACACCTGTACAATTTGAAAGTGGTAAGTTAGAAAATCTGCTGATTGATAAATATAATATTAATGAGTCTTCACATTCAGTAAGTAATAGTGAAATAAGTGCTGACTTTGAAGCTCAGTTTGGTGCCTTCTTGATTCTTGAATTTGGTATTATCTTTCATTCTGTAATGATTGGTTTGAATCTCGGTTCTACTGGTGATGAATTTAAGATTTTGTATATTGTCTTGGTATTCCACCAAACATTCGAGGGATTGGGAATAGGTGCTAGACTTTCAGCTATCCCTTTCCCTGAAGACAAGCCAAAATGGATCCCATGGGCATGTTGTATTGCTTATGGTTTAGTTACACCAATCTCTACCGCTATCGGATTAGGTGTAAGATATACATATATGTCAAATTCATATAATGCTAACATTGTCCTGGGTGTTTTAGATGCTATATCTGCAGGTATCTTGATTTATACTGGATTGGTTGAATTACTTGCCAGAGACTTTATTTTCAGTCATGAAAGATCGAAGGATTTAACTAAATTAACTCTCAAAATAGTATTCACTTTAATCGGTGCAGGTATTATGTCTTTACTTGGTAAGTGGGCCTGATTATTCGTCCTTAATATTCTATATTAAATATTTCTGTTATTTCCACCTAATACTTACTAATTTATTTACAATATACAAAATTGAAATTACTGAGCCAAACCCGTAGGCACATCATTCATAAAGTCAGAATTAAAATTCATGTGTGACATTATAAAATCAAAGTCCATAACAGGCTCATCAAATTGTTTACGATTCCAAAACTGTTCTAGATCAGCAAAATCCATACCGGCATTGGCTGCAAACGAATTTAGCTGATAATCTTTATTAGTTTGTTTTAAAACTGGGTAAAATTTGTCCACATAATTTAATAAATGTCTCATACCAGCGCATATTCTAAAACATATGAAATATTTTGAAGAAAGTCTTTCCAACTTGTATCCCAATTCTTCGTACTTTGCATAAAAATTCTTAGCAGATTCCAATTCACTATTAAAATCTACTTTGATCCAAGTTGAAATTCCTGCAGAATCTGCAGATTTAAAACTCCTGATACTGTCAATGATTGAAAATTCACCTTCTAAAGATCTGAATATAACAGTGGATATCGAGGAGAAAACTTTCTGGCAAGCTTTCCATATTTGTGAAGCAACCATCATCTCTAATTCGGCACCAAACATTGCAGCAGGATTATCTGCAAATTCGTCACCAATTCTAAGAACAACGAGCGCGTTTTCAAAAGCTAAAGCCAAATACTTATTCTCAAGTATAGAGTTTCCTTCCTTTCCAGCAATTTGTGCCAATAAAAAATAGTTAAGGAAAATTATACCATATAAATTTATTCTTAAAACAAATTCTTGAGCACGATCAACCGGATAAGTATTAAATATAGCGCCAGAAAAGTTGTATAATTGGGAGAAGGTTCTGATTTTATTATTGAGAATACCATTCAATTCTTCAATGCCATGTACTAAATCTGAGTAGTTTATGGATTTCTTATCTTGAAGCATATCAATAACCTTACGAGACGCCTTCGCTATCAGAGCTATATTAGTTATCTGAAGGTTTACAGAAGGGCTATCACCTGATTCCATAGACATGTCCATAATAGAAGTTGATAACGCGTCTTCCATTGAAGGGTTTATTAGTGGCTGTGAGCCTAGATGAAAAGAATGTGTTGCATCATAATACCATAAAAATATCCAAATCTTTCTCCATATAAGCTCCGCCTTTGAATTAAGAAATGATTTTGGATAAGTCGAAGGATTTCTATTAATTCCGTGATATCTTGCCATTTGAATAATAATCCCCAATAAGACTCCAGAGTCTGTCCAAGTATCATCATCTTCAGGGCAGTGTGCTTTATAGACTCTTAATAACAAAGCCGCTTGAATAGTTCTGAGATTTACTCTAGAAAAAGCTCCAATCGCTACTGTGAATTGATGGGCACAATCGATATAAGAAGGAGTAATTTCAATATTGTTACTAGTTACTTCTTTCATAATTTCCAAATCTTCACCAATTAAATTATTGTCATAAAAATCCTTAAATGGTAATGTTATATACGCAAATCTTAACATTACTAACAACATAGAAATGGTGCTATAAGGCTTCACCCCAATTGCAGATATTTTGGTTTTATTATTAATAGTAGTTAATATTGGAATTAATTCTTTCATAAAAGAATCTTTGTCGATAAAAGGAGCAAAATTATAACAATATTTAAAAAATCTCTTGATAAGAATCTTTATTATATGCACAGGTGGTAATTCATTAGTAACCTGTCTTGGCTTAGTAGTCCCTTCCGTTTCGTCAATCTTTCCATATGAACACTGTAATTTATTGAGCGGAACAGTCTCTGAAAATTCATCAAAATTTGATTGTTGGTCCTGGTAATAATCTGCAAGCATACGCTTGAAGTGTTTATCATGACCAGAAACAGACATATAAGAAGTGGGACCAAAATACATTAACTTTGCATCTTTAATCTTAAACCCACCAAATTTCTCAACGAGATCATCCATGTTATTATTATCATACAAAGTAGTATTACTTTGCCACCCTACCAGGCTTCCTTCTGTAGAACCCGTATTATGATCTTTCAGTGAAATCAACTCTCCTTCCAACTGCTTGATCTTGGCTTTAAGTGCTTTTATTTCCGCTTGGGATGTATCATTGGAAGGAGAAAGTGATGGCTGCCATGGTTGAACTTCATAAGTACAGAATTGTGTAGTTTGATTCTGTACACAACTTGAACAAAACGGCTTTTCTTTATTACATTTAATTTTCTTCCTCCTACACGTAAAGCATGAAGTGGGAACTCTATTTCTAGTTTTTCGTGAATCGAAAGTATCTTTGCTTTTAGAGGGTGCCATCGCTGATGGGGATTAAATTCAAATATTACTTTTTTTCCTGAGCAAAGTTTCTTCTTGATTATCTCATATTGATTACTCTCAATTCACATGACTAACATCCTGTATACCATTACTGAATAATGACTTTCTATTTTATAATCCATCTTCCCATAATTTATGGCCAATACTTAACTTTTAAACTTAGTTAATCATGCTTAGCCAAAATTAGAATTTCATTTACTCAATATATTTTTGAAAATTTATTGAGTATATCAATTTTTGTAGTTTATATTAGTTGTAAACATTTTAAACATAAAAAATGTAAAGTTTAAAATGTAAAACTATAGAGATAAATAATTTAATTAATCCAACCATGATAGTACGCTAAGAAATATGCTTACAAATAATAGTAGCAACAGTTTTAAAAGATTTAGTTTTATTTTAGATTTAGATAAATCTTGAAAGCTGGAAAAAGAATAATTCCCAATACTTCAATTCTTGGTCTTTCATGATATGGAAATTCTAATTCAAACAGTGAAATCTAATACTTTAGAAATTTCAAAAATAAAATAGAAACTAATAATTCTACCTAATAATTATTATTAAGTTTTGACACTTTGTATTCTTGTTCGAAGTATATTTACGACTTAAATTATAGCCGTAGTCTTGTAGCGTAAAGGTACTGATGAAAAAAAATACATTAGTTGGTATTTCTATTCAATTTAAATACATTACTTTTATAATACTTCCGGTCCAAATATATTCACTATCGGTGGTAAAATGAGACTATACTACTGACCATTAATTTTTAAACTAACCTGCAAAAATCTTCTTAACTTTCAAATTACCCATACAATCATGTGTTGACTTTCGCATGTTAGAGTCCTATATATGTAGGTTTGAATGTAAATAATCGTATATAATCAGCCGTGTGGACTAATTTGTTTCAGTTCTAATTATAATAAGCTATAATGAATTTTCATTCTACTTGAAGTAACTAAGAATGGAGTATAAAGTTGTTTTAATATTTACCCTATTAGATAACTTTGTTAACTATTCTGTTCGTTAGGTATATTAAGAATTTATATTTCTTCATATTTGTTCCTCTTTTACTTGACTTAAAATTAATCACACCCAATCATTATGAATGAACATAAGCTCTTTATGTAAATAATACTTACACAGATAAAATTACAACATCTTTAAATAAAGTTAGATACACTCTGATAAACGTCACAAATAAATACTAACATTGTATTTATAAATATAAGTACTGAATCTAGTGATAACTTATCTTCTAAGATGGCTTAGGAAACTTCTTTGATGTGCAGAGTAGAAGCTAATGATGTTATATGTAGACAACGTAGGTGAGGCTATTGGAATCTTGTATGGGTTTTAGACTTTCAAAGATTGTAAAGAAAAATTTAAAAAAGAGATAAAGGATCGTAACGATAGTCTATTATGGAACTTGATATATCCAATAAAAGAAAACAAATATTTAAGAGGGCCCGCTAATCTGGCTGCAAACATTCATTGAATTCCTAAGCAAACAGCTTGTATCTGGAAAAAATGCCTACGATCAATAATATTCTGATCTATCGTTATCGAGTTAGCTAACAAGCTTGGTAAAATGCTTATTTTGAATAAGCTACATATAGCGAATGCCCAATACTCAGCTTAGCTAAGATGATATACCTCAGGTACGATGGTATATAGTCTCCAGGAAAACTTTATGGATTTAATGATTTCTTCTTATGCCGTTTATGAACTTATAAGGTAGATATGTGGGCTTGACATTAAAAAATTCATTGGTCCATCTGCAAGACCTCTGGGGAAGTCAATCGATGGACAATTCAAAGGGGAGTTGGAAACTGATTCTTGATTTTCTGAAAAATTGTGTTTTCATTATTGAAACTGGTTTCAAATTAGGAAAAAGGAGAGAAGGTAGTTGGACAATTGAAGGACAAAGAGCGATCAAAGTTCCTGTTACAAGAGGAATAAATATTTCCTTTTTGAGAGCAATATGTGCAAAAGGTTCAATCTGTTTAAAAGAAAACAGTGCACAGGAAAAGAAAATCACCAGAGTATATTAAGACTAGGACAGGTACTACAACCAATTACTTCTTCAACTTTATTCACTCGGCTATCGAAGAAATTAAGAATAATGAAGACCTCAAAGATATGAAATATCTTATTGTCGATACGTAAGAATTCACAAACACGAAATATTTCTACCTTGGCTTTCAATTATTACTTGCCTCCATATTCATTGAATGCACTTGAATAATTTTAATCTGCTTGTAAGGCAAAGAATAAGACAATGAAATTGAAAACCCACAGAAAGTTAACTACTTCGAGTGTTGGTCTTTGTAAAACATTGATCAGAGTGTATCTAACTTTATTTAAAGTTGTGGTGCTTTGTATGTGCTAAGTGGTTGTTTCATATGTTGTTAGTGTCATTCAAACATTCTATGTGTGTAAGTCATTGCCTGTTAAATTAACACATAAGAAAACTACAAAAGGAATAGTATGAAAATAATATAATTCTTCATATACCTAACGAACAGAATAGTTAATAAATTAACTATTAGGTTGAAAGAAAGAAAACAAGTTCTCCTCCTTTATCAGTTCCATAACTAGATATACATAGATACTATCTATTAATTGTTACTAGTTATCAAACTGAAATATATAAACCCACCCCTCGTACTATACTAATAATTGTATACAGTTCCGACTATATACAGTACTCTAACAAGAAAATTTGTAGTCCAATATCTATTGAAAGCTTTAAAAGATTGTGTAAGTAAAGAATTTTAAGTTATGCTTAGTAAGGCAAGTGATGGAAGGATATATTTAAAAAAGTATGTAACATCATCTTCAACGTATATCTTTGGCGTATTTGATCTTTATTATTAATGTATAGGAAAGTCTTAGATTTTTTTAAAGGTAATATAAAATGAGAATTAATATACCTATTATAAATTTTTGATAACGTATTCCGGCACATGGTATGAATATTCAAAGTTAAGATCCGAACCTTTTGGTATTAACATTAAAGTGAGCAAGAAAACAACATGTTATATGCAAGACTATAATATAATTTACACGCCTTATGTTCTGAGTTTAAGCAATCTAACTATTCTCTACAGACACAAACAGAATTATGGCAACTTCTAGTCCACTAATCTTGCATTAGATATAGAATATCCGATAAGCTTTAATAGAGGTAGTCCTAACTTGGAAATGTGAATATCCTTTTAAAGACATTCATAACAACTGGGATATGAGCCTGTTTACATATTTGAATTACTAATATTGCTCCCACCTTGATATTCGACAATAGTAGCTTCATTTTAATCGAAAGTGCACAATTACTTAAATGACGTTTACGAAGTCGTGCATGATACAAATAAAAATCGGGTAATTTATGCTATTGTATTTCTTCTAGGTATCTCTTACGTCCGAATGCATCCAAGGTGCTCCCTTTAGGTAGCAATGACATAATTGCATACAGTACATTCTCGCTTGCTCCAAATCAATCAGGCAACAAAATTTTTACATACACATCATCAGATGCCCTATAAACCATGCAGGCTTACTTTAAATCTTGGAAATGGCTGAACATTTGATGAATAGTAAGGACATAAAAGAATCGTAGGGACATAAAAAGAATAGTATTGAAATTTCCTTGATATGAAATTATTAGTGGCACTCAGTTAGAAATGGAGAGATAAGTTCAATGTGGAGTATTCCAGAACATTGTAGCATTCTCTAGATGGATTGTTCTCTGTATTGTAAAGATTTCTCTCGGCGCATCGCTACTGCATAAAAAAGGAGACCTTTTGTTAAAAGGACATCATTGTTATGCAGAGGTTTGTTGCAATCCTATTGTTAAGAATTGAAGTCGCGTAGGGTGCACAGATATCTAAAAGTCTGTTATGATTAGTTTTCGCATTGAGATATGGCCGTATAGAAATCGTATATAAGGATGCCCATATCCCTTGTTACTAAGGCTTTTATTTCCATATTATTCGTTCGCTTATTATTAAATAAACATGGTTAAATTATTGAACTCAGCTGTTGCTGTCGGTGCTCTTTTTGTTTCAAAGGCTTTTGCTACTGAAGCTTCTTGTAACGTTAATGGTGTTTCTGTCCTTGACGTCACTTTAGAAACAGGTAACTGTCCTTTTGACATCCCATCTTCTTATGATGTCCATGCTTCAATTAAGTCTACTGAAGACTACGATGTTTCATTTTACTACGCTCTCGTCAACGGTATCAAATACTACCCAGATATTCCATCAGCTGGTAGAAACATTGAAATCCCAGCTTTAGCTGCTTATGAACATACCCCATCATTATATCACGTTGATGCCACCAAGACTCCTTCTTCTAACTCTACTGCTTACATTAGAAAGAGAATGAACGACTTAAACAAGAGAGATGATGTTTCCGATGTTGTTGCTTACTTAAAGACTCTTGAAGGTACTGAAGTTTCAGACCTTGACTTTACCGTCACTCTCGTTTCAAACGGTTCTTCATCTGCTTCTGGTACTGCTACTACTACTGTTGAATCTACTACTGTTGTTACTATTACTTCTTGTTCTGACAACAAGTGTAGTGAAACAACTGTTCCAGCTACCCCAACCCTTACTACTGAAACTGTCAACGGTGAAACCACTGTTTACACTACCTACTGCCCACTTTCTGGTGCTACTACTGAAACCGTTGAATCTACTACCGTTGTTACTATTACTTCTTGTTCCGACAACAAATGTAGTGAAACCGCCGTTCCAGCTACCCCAACCCTTACTACTGAAACTGTCAACGGTGAAACCACTGTTTACACTACCTACTGTCCACTTTCTGGTAAGACCACCGAGGCTGCTCCAACCACTGAAGCCGGTCAAAACACTGCTGCTGCTCCAACCACTGAAGCTGGTCAAAACACTGCTGCTGCTCCAACCACTGAAGCTGCTGAAAACACTGCTGCTCCAACCACTGAAGCCGGTCAAAACACCGCTGCTGCTCCAACCACTGAAGCTGCTGAAAACACTGCCGCTCCAACCACCGAAGCTGCTGAAAACACTGCTGCTCCAACCACCGAAGCTGCTGAAAACACTGCTGCTCCAACCACTGCTGCTCCAACCACCGTCGTTGTTGCTTCATCTTCTGCTGCCGCTTCCCCATCTGAAGTCGCTGCTGTTTCTACTTACGCTGCTGCTGCTGGTTCAATTGCCAACTCTTTATTCGTATTGGCATTGGTTCCATTAGCTATGTTATTCTAAATTTGCTAAATTTAATATTGAAACGTTGCTGTTTTAATTTTATTGGGCTTAAAGTAATTCTGTATTCATATTTTAATTTCGGTGTTTGAAAGTAATATTTCAAAAACTTGTTGAAAGCTTAGCTTTCTTACTTCAATTGTATACAAATATTTTGTGTACGTTCTACCTCTGTTTATTCAGAGATACTTGCATTTCTATTTCGTCATTTATAATTTTACTTAATATTATACCTTTAATACAACCTATAAACTAGAGTAGCTATATTGGTTAAATCACCAAGATAACTTGGCTGGTAGATATCCAAGTAGAGAAGCGTTTAATGCAGCAGAAAATGTATGCATCTATATGATATGCACACAGCCGACTCCTATTGTTTTCTTGCATTATGCAGTACCCGATAAAAAATAGTGAGTATCTCACTTTTAGATTTTTGTAGTGCACCGTTTTAGGTTTTGGGCTAAAACTATCAAAAAAGCAATTTATTGCATTTATTGTTTCTTTGTAGTTCTTTCGTGTTTCCTCCTTAAACAAAATCCTCTTTAAAATTGTTTTCTTTAACCAATATGTTCAATACTATTAAACATGTAATTGAAACTTAGTTCTTTTAATATATGACCCAGAATAGAAAACTAAGAGAGTTAATGGTAGATATTTCCAGTCATTCTTGATCGATTTCTTGGGGTTGCTTTAACAATTGTCTCCTAACTACTTCAATATACTGTTTCAGTTGTCAACCCAAAATTGACATGATTCATGAAATGGTTTGTCGGAAAGAAAACAAGAGATGAAATATAATGAAAAATTCAAAATAACCTGAAACTTATTCAATTGAATAATTTATTGTATAATACAATAAATTGTGAAACTATAATACAATTTGTAGGTGGAGAAATGGTTATCCTTTCAGATAGTTATTGATGCATCAATTAACATTGTTACTATTTCGGATACGAGCATAATGTTGTAATGTGTTGACCAAATCATCGATCAGAATTCTTGAGGGTTGGGGGTTAATTTAGTAATAAGATTACGCTATTTGATAAGTTTTATTGTATTTTGATTGTAGTCTATTAAAGCACTTGGCCGAATTTCTATCTACCATAAAGAATTTCATGCCTTAAGTATTACATTAGCTTAAAAAAAGTAGCTATCTCCTAGAATTACATTCATGCGTACTTATTAAGGAGGGCTAGACATATAGGTTTGTGTTTTTATCATTTAATTGTTGGTGAAATTTGGCTATGATTCATTTGGTTGAGAACTACTAAATTTGGAGAAAATTATTCAATGGCTTACAGTTCAATATTCAACTAGTATCAAAATACCATATATTATATTTTATTATGATCGGAAAGAATCTTCCGCATATATTTTGTTTTAGATCTACTTATATTTACCTGCCTAGGCATATTTTTAAGTCGTCCGAACCTATCTTGGATATTGCAAAATGAAAGAGAAAGTGAATTTTACTAGATTATGGTTTATGTAATTACTTGTAATAGTGCAAGTATACTCTTTTCATTGAAAATGAATGAGGACAATTCTTTTCTTCATCTTACATTCATATTTGATATTGTTCCTCTAGGTTATATTCAATGTGCTATATATTAATTAAGTATTCAAAATTGGGATTACTTATTTATGGAGTATACAGTTACACATATTATAAACTATCTAACAACTTACGGGATATCGTATAGAAAATATCAAAAGCTTTAGAATAAATAAAGTTTGAATGAAAAAAATTCCCTTTTGTATTTTTTTAAAAGAAGGGAATTAGATTTGAGCTAGTAAGTATTTTATACCACTTACGATTCGTAGGAAACGATGAACCGTCATATATATTAAAAGGAAGATTTGTGGAATAGTAATTGCAATCAAGCTTTAGATACATTCAACATATAGAACTAAAATGTAGTGAAATTCATTTATTCTTAATTATTATTTGCACGTCTTCTTTGTTTCTCTTGGTCTTTATGCCTCTTTAATACAAGCGATAGGCTTAAGAAAACTAATGTTTGCATATCAACAGAGAAAATACTTTCACTATTATGTTCATAGTTTGCTGGTGGTTTAGCTGCAATGAATGTAGCTGTCTGTACCCAAGAACCCATAGAGGCACTCAGTAAATGCTTCAATTCACCAACTTTACAATTTGAATAGTATTCTTCTTTAGGAAATCTATACTTCATGGTGACAATATTCTTTAATGACCCCTTTAATATAGGATTCAGGGAGCTAAGACTTTGGTTTCTGATGTTCATTCCATCAGTCATAGATTGTTGATTCGAAGATAGTTCAAACAAACCATAATCATAGTAATCTAATAAATCTTTTTCATATATCCATCTGTATTTTCTTCCATTATATACAAAATCAACTATGGGCAAAGTATGATGTCTAAACATTGTAAACGAAAACCCTATCGTTCTATCTTTTGGGTCAGGATTAAAACTTAAATTGTACTGATGATATCGTTTATGGAAAGAGGAAGTCACTTTACAAAATTCAAATCTGTCTACTTTTGGATCAAAATTTCTCCTAGATGGGGGATTGTATTTATAAATGGTCAAAAATGCATTTGTAAGTGGTATTTTACAAGGGGAGGCTCTCAATAAGGGAACGGCATAACCTTCTCGTTGGAGTTCTTGTATATTACTTTGCATTAACAGATTCAGATTATTTTTAAAAGCTTTATACTTATCCAATGAGTCTCTAGATATAAAAACTTCTATAGTGTGTGTGATCATTTTATTATAAAATAAGAAATTCCAGACGCCTGAAAGTTGTCTTCCTTCATTCAAAGCTTGGTTGTTATTCCCATTTGCAAAACTAGGATTGGTACTAATACCACAGACATCATTGTAACTCGGTAGATTTTTACTCATAACACAGAAATTGCAATAGGAACTAGCTTTGCATTCTAAAGCTTTTATAGTATATTTGTTTAGGGGGGCTAGGTTTGTACTATTAGTGACTACTTTATGCGAATGTCATGGTTTAGTTACAGTTTAGACAAAGCCACAAAATTGAAGTGTCGCGATTGAATGTTGTACAAGATCTATTTTACATCTAAAACATATCATGTATTATATGTAAATTATATACGGCTAAATCTCAGTGTCTCCTTTAATTTATTTGATATCATAAAATAGAACAAAAGCACTTCTTAGTTTGCTTGACACAACATTCGTATTCAAGTCTTCCTTTCCATTACAGAGGGATCTCCCTGAGTCCAGATTATCTTCATTGAAAACGATTTTATTCTCCATAAGCCATTCTTCACGTCTTTGTTAAGAGAAATATTATAAGTACTATTTGCCAAAAATTTTGGACCGTTAGGATCCATTCCTTTCCCTGGTGGGCAATGCTGGGCAAGTGCATAAGCTTCAAGATTTGCAGTTGTTGAACCTTCTTTGAAGTCAACACGAATATTGCTAATCGTATGAGAGGTATCCAAGGGACCCACAAAATCAAGGATCTTTGATTTAATATCCTTCATTCCGTGAGTAACTTCTCCATTTAAATCAAAATAAACTTCTTCTCCATCCCATGCAGACTCGAACATACCAACATCGTAACTATCGAAGCCTATTACAGCACGATATAAAGCATCTTTAATTGCTTCTCTCTCTGTAAGGGAATCTAAGAAAGGACTTAACATAGTAGAAATCTAATTATTTGAGTTCTATAAGGAAAAAAACCAAAAAGCAGAAAATACTTCATCATTTACCTTTTAAACAAAGATTATTTCCGTAAACTCCTTGCAAAGAAGTCCGTTATATCCATAATCTTCCTATATCTATATATTTGCTTATGCTCAAATGTACACATCAATGATCTTATCTCATAGAGTAGTAGATAGATTTTGAGCTCTGTTAAAACAAACGTGGATAATACATGTTAGCGTATTGTATATAAGTATTCGTATAGGTACCTCTTATATAGTTTTCAATGTGTCAAACTTACACATAATAAACACATTCATTATATGCATGGCTATAAACTCCTTATGGAAAAATAATCCTTACACAAATAAAAATAAACTTAGATACACTCTTATCGATATTACACAAGGGCCAAAAAAACTATATTATTAATTAATTATGTATATAAAATCATAAACTCCGTATTAATTAATAAAGTATCAAGTAAGCGTACATATTCGTATATTTCACAAAACTTAAATTTGTAAGAGATCAAGTTTGACTTATGTTTGCTTTACTTTTTTAATTTTAAAGGATATATTTTTGGTTGAGAAGTGATAGTCTCTTGAAGATATAATTATTGATTACTAATTATATTATCATATAACTAATACTGGTCAATACAAGACTTCCTTTATTCAATTGAGAATTTAAATGATCATGTTTTTGAACGAAATTGCCCAAACACAACAAGATGCATTCATTCCTCACGTCTTCTATAATTATAAGGGTAATTTTATATTCATATAGAGTTATAACCTAGTAATAGCTAAATTTTGTATGAATTCTTTACTTCATTGATAAAGATAGCATTGGAACTAACCTGCATATAATGATATATATAACCATCAAATCGGATGAGAAGTAGATCTTAATAATATAAATATGAAGAGTAATAAGAAAGGAGAGAGAATCCCAGGATTTTTTGAAAAATTTTACATTTGCAGAAGTGTCAATGAGTACGGTTGTACGGTTAATATGACAGCGAAATATAATCGCAAGGTCAATGACAAACTTTTATCTAACGCCTTACGATCTTTAGTTTTAAAAAACTCAAGGCTCTTTACAAATTTTTTCACTACTGATAATTTAAATGAGTTGGCAAAGAATAATGGCTCTAGTTTTTTATTAAAGCTGGTTCTGTCAATATTATATGAGGATGTAGTACAAACGATAGAGTTCGAAGGTAATTTTGATGAAAACATAGTTGAAGAATTAAATAGCATTGAATTAGAAATAAACAGGGATATCCCAACCTGGAAGTTAATTATACACGAGAATGAAAGCGAGCAATACATCTCATTTTGTTTTAATCATACATTATTTGATGGAAATTCTGGTAAACATTTCCATGAAGACTTACTAAAGGAACTAGAATTCTTTTCCAAGCAAGGGGATTTGAAATTTATTTCCCGTCTCTATGATGCCTCTTTAGACATTGACCGACCTGATTTACCAGAGGATAGTGATGACATTGTTGACTTTTATAAAGCAGGTAAATTGTTCATTTTTAAGTCTTTGGCTGAATTACTTGTCATTCCAGAGTGGATCAAACTACCTTTTAATATCGCAAGAAATAAATACCCCAATACGTATAAATATCCAATATTTCAGACGTATAGTACAAAAAAAGGAAGCAAAACTAAATACAAGTTGGTAAAAATTGAACCAGAGTGTCTAAATTCAGTACTTCAAGAATGTAGAACAGAAAAATTTACTTTAACTCCATATATGACGTCTGTTGCAATGCAGGCATTACAAGAAAAGTTCTTTCCTCATTGGAGTAATACTGAATACTCCTTTCATATTACCGTAGCTGTAGATGGAAGGAGATATGTACCTGAACTCAAGGAAAAAACACGCTATGGATTGTATATTGGTGGAATTAATGCATTTTTTGGACCATTTTTTGGAGATAAATCTAATGAGATCAAAAGAGTAGCTATGAATTTGCATCAAATAATTTCAAACAATATTATGGATCAAACTCCGTTTAAATTCTCAGGTCTTCTAAGACTAATTAATATCTGGGATTTTTTTAGTAATAAATTGGGAAAACCAAATAGAGAAACTATCCTGGTTTCTAACCTTGGAATCCTTAAAAATTCATCTGATGACTGGATGATAGATGATATGTTTTTCACCCAATCTAATGGAATTTATACTCACTTTGGAATTTCACTGATAAGTACTGCAAATGGCGGTCTAAATATCTGCTTTAGTTATTTAGAGGAAGATAACAAAATAATCGATAACATTAGTACTATTGATCAATTTATAGAGTATTTCAGGGAATCATTACTAAATAGTCTAGAAATATCAGCTCTTAATTAATAAGATTAAAAGACTATCGTTTTTACTTCAAATGGATATGACAATACTACGTGTTTCAATCTAAATATCAGTAAGCAAACATTGAGAAATCGGGTAGTTGTCAAATTATGTTAGCTCCCAAAGTTCCACCGTCATTTAATAGTTCCTGACACTTATATTTAATACGCATAATATTTCGAAGATTAAATTCGTTATCAAAAAGATAGACTTTTCGCAAAAGAAGGAATCTCCACTACCTTACGAGACAAGCAATAGCTCATTTTTTTTCTTTCACAAGTTAACAAATATAAGATTTTTACAAGACATAGCCCTAACAATGATCAAATGAGCTCTTCTAAACATTTCATAGCTGCCTATATTTTCAATAGCATCTAAGCGTGAATCGTAGCATTTTTTTGAAGGGAAATCATTTACATATTAATCTTTACAATTTTTGGGGTTTCAAAGTTACATTTTAATGATAGTCAAACTCGCGGTAATTTACACTTAAACATATTGGGTTCTTATAGTTATTACCATAGCATAGTAGATTTATATATTTTCGTTTGAAGGAGTTTTCAGCACAGAAGATTCTTCTACAAGCTCCACATTTTGCTTTTAATTTACCACATCTTTTTCTTTTACTATAGCACATACACAACTAAGAAATTATCTATACTGACCTCTATAGCATATTAAATTAAACTCAGCATGCAATATTTATTTCCTAAATTTATCAAATCATAATTTATATAAGTTACACAAAACCCCATACAGTTAATCTATTTTTATTTTCTGAAAGCAGCATTCAACATACTTAAAGCTAGTTATTTGAGGGCTTCTACTTTATTTTAAGGCCCCCAACATATTAGCCAAATATACCTCCATCTATAGGTATGTAACCTCTAGTGTAAAAACCAGTTACTAAAAACCAGCTTACTAAATAAGTTTTTGCATTAACTATTAGTCGTGTTTAACACGCTTCAACCAATAATTTAACAAATTTCCTATGATATTATGAATCTTAGTCCCACATATTAAAATGACATTTATTACACCTGTTAAAAAAGAATACCTTAACAAAAATATAGTTAATGAACAAAGGAATATATATAATTCAGAAATTAAAAAGTTAAGGAATGAACTAAAGTGGAAGTTTGAAGTTATCCATGGGTTTTTCAAGCAGACAGAAGAAAGTACGGATGATCTGAAGTTCAACCATGCTACGGAGAATATTGGGAGGTTGAAGTGTTGGGAGGATATAATTACTGAGTTGAAGTCTTTGAATGAGTATTGCGAAGAAAATGAATGTTACAAACTAGTTTTATTTGCAAGACACGGCGAAGGATTTCATAATGTATGCATGGAGAAATATGGCTTTCCTGAATGGCATAGAAAATATTTTGCAGAAACTACAGACGGGGAAATTATATGGGCACCTGATCCCTGCTTGACACCTTTAGGTGAAAATCAAGCTAAAGAAAACCACGAACTTTGGAGAAAGGAAATCAAGCTTGGCGCACCTGTTCCATCAAAGTTTTATGTTTCCCCTTTGCAACGTTCTATCAATACCTGTAACATTACGTGGAACGGAATCAGAAATACTCCATGTAGAATAGTGGAGCCCCTTAGGGAGACTATAGGAGTGAATTTGTGCGATAAAAGGTCATCTAGATCTGTGATAGATGAGAGGTTTAAAAAATTAGGGTTTAATTCTGAAGGTATTAGTGAAGATGATGAACTTTTTTCTGATACTAGAGAAACTTTATCTGAGCATGCTCTAAGGGTTAACGGATTTCTTCAAGAATTATTTGAAGAAGACTGTGTCGAGGGTCATGTAGAGAGAGAATTAGCCAGACACCATCATTTCATATCCACTACTAGTCATGCTGGTACTATAAGGGCCACTTTGGTTGCCCTCAACCATAGATATTTCACGATCCCTGTTGGCGGTATGATACCAGTAGTTATTAAGGGTATTAGAGCGAATTAGTTTCAAGTAAGAGCAACACCTTTCTTGATTGGAAACGCAAAGATGATCCAAATAACACACAAACATTAGTAAATATAGCTTATTAATATAGACTTCTGAGATTAAATTGTATTGATCAATATGGAATACAATTCTCTCTTAAATTCTTTGGAGAAGACTTTTTCATTTGATCTTGAATTGAGACTATACTGAGAACTTCTGAAATATAGAAGAAAAACTATGGGGGGATCTGGTTGTATTGTTAAAGTTATAGCCTAAATTTATGGATTAATATTGATGTACCACATTATATAAATAATATAATACTCAGAACTAGCTTTTGTTTTTTATTATTATTCTAATAGTAGCCATGAGTCTAAAGTCTGAACCCTTCTTTAGAGATAACTTCTGTCATTTTAAAATAGCAAAATCAATATATCTGGATATATCTAGATAATTTCAACTTGTCAAAGTAGAAATATATGAACATAAATCTCAAGTAACTACAACCAAAAAACCGTAAATTAACCTCTTAAATTCCGTTTGTACTTCCTCGCTTTTGAATGTATTCAACTCATATCTATTCAATATATAGGCTAGTGAAAGCAGCTTAATTAAGTAACTTAAAAATGTATAAATAAATTCCTGTAAATATGATCGAATCTTTAACTAGAAAAGAAATTAATATTAAAAAGTAGTAAGTACTAATTTAGTGGTCTACTTTATTGGCATTGAAAACATTTTCACAGAATTATGATCTGAGGGGATTGTTTTTCTTTAAATTCTGGAAGTAAACAAAAAGATTTTGACGATCTTGATTATAATTCAGAACGTATATATAAATGATAGCTATAAAAAACGAAAATAATCACACCACGAAGTCAAATATAACGGGAAAAAAATGTTTTAATGATATGAAAATACAAAATATGTCTAGGAATTGGGTTTAAAAATAGAATTTCCTTAAATGCAAAATACTAATATATTCCTTATCAAGTGAATTATAATTGAATATGCTATTGATAAAAATTTTTCTAAATCGTGCCTATGTGGCTTATTTTGAATCTTCGTTTACTTGTGATAAATTAATCACAAATTTTTACACAAGTATCTTTTCTCTTCAACGATTGAATATGAATTGTATGGCACAATTGGAGTCAGATGAACTTGCTTTCCATGTTGATCAATTATGTTATATATGTTTTATAAAATAAATAGCTGTACTAGTTATTGATGAATATATTTGCGTAAGGGAATATGAGTTTTTTGTTTTACATTTCTAAATACATTTAAATCTTGTCGTAGAAAAGATTGTCTTTCACTAAAAATTGGAATAAACCTAGTAATGTTAAAGATTCACAAAATAATTTAGAGTTATATTTATCTTAAAGGAAACCCATCGGTAATATGAGTTATTCAGAAAACATAGTTGATATTTTCGGCTAAGGTAATATAAGGCAGGAATTTTTAGACCCAAGCTAAATTTTTGGATGCAAATTCTATATTACACAAACATAACGACTTTCTAAAATCAAAAGATAAAAAACTACATAAGGCGAATATCTAGGCAATAAATTGCCATATCTAACATGAAAAGGTGACTCAAAAACATTTACCTAAATGAAAAAGGTAATGCAGATCAAATTAGTTGTATTGATTTTGATTTTCAGAAAGACCTATGTTTTGGTAGGTTACAAATTTAATCTATGGGTGCTCAGATCCGTTTCTAGTAGGAAAATATTAAGTGGTCTAGCTGAGAAATACTTCAAGACATTTCTCTAATATAAAAAACTACATGGAGCTATCATATATAATTATAGAGTGAGTCAGAGCCATGAAAACATCCAGCATCTTTCTATGATACTTCATTATACCGGCATTTATTAAATCAGCAAATGAGATTATGTATATATAATTGTTTTATAATCAAGATCAATTATTTAATTATCATAGTTTTATTTCTCATTAGTTTTAGCTGGAATATATGATATACAAAAAATAATTTCTATGAAACATCGACATTTATTTATATTTTGTTTTTTAGCTGTTCATAAAGCCTTTCGATTGAGCTGTATTTTCTTATAAATTCATTCGTAAATTAAGATTCGTATTATTATTGATAATCTCTGAAATAAGATACCTGGTGGGCTTCAAGATTTCAAAAGAAGCAACAAAATTTAATTTCATAAACTCAATTACGGACTCAAATAGAACCCCAGTCCAGTATACTGAGGTACGCAGTCTGAAATTGAATGCTTCTTTTACTAGAATAAGTAATAAGGCTTGAATCAATATTTTGATAAGAATCTCTGCAAGTCTCCAAAAATCGACCACTTACTGAAACCACATTATTTATGTCAAAGTTATTACTTTTTTGCAATTGGCGAGAATTATTCATTATATTATTATCAGCTTGAACATGATGAACTGTACCTAGTAACAGATTTGGTAGTACGATCTTTGCTTCCTCTACAATTCTAAAAAATATATTTGTATTAAAATTACCGATTATATAGATCAAATACCAACCCTACCAAGCAATATTTCCTGAACAAACCATGAAGCCGAGAAGCACATTTAAAGTGCCAAATTCAACTCTTTGACTTTCCTAAATTATAAGCTTTTATGGAGCTCCGAGTTCTGATATAAATGAAGTAACTATAAAGAGATCCATATTTATATATACATGGCGCTACTGAATTGAAGTACAATCTCTCTGCTCTGAAATATGTTCTAGCAAGGTTAATATCGATTGCTATGTTGGAACTTAATTCTATTTACTTACTAGACGGAAATTCCTTTACAAATGCAATTCTGACAATATTATTTTACAATTTAAGTTTAGGAACATACAGAGTGAGTTACCTGTTGCGAAATTTAAAATATCAGCGGCTAGCCCACTACTTTTTTTCCCCATTAAAAATCTTTATCGGTCAAATCTAGTTAGTATAGCCATCTAAAAATAATTACAATTAATCCGATTACCTTGTAAATATCAGTGATCCTATAAAACCCTACAATACTCTGAATAGTTAATCCTAAATTATTATTTCGAAAGTAAAATGACATCTACTGCAGTATTTGTTTCTGGCGCTACTGGATCTATTGCTCAACATCTATCAAGCAATTGATCAACAAAGGTTATAATTTTGTTGGATCCGTTAGATCCTCAGAAAAGGGACAAAATTTGAGAAAGCTTTTAGACCCAGACAAATTTTCTTATGAAATCATTGAAGTTATTGAATAAGATGGTGCCTTCGATGTGGTCTTGAAGAAACATTTTGATGTGACAGTATTTTTGCATATATCTTCCCATTCCACTTCAATGTTAAAGATATCAGAAAAGGATTGCTTACTCCCGGTGTAAGGGAGAAAGAATGCACTAGCTTCAATCATGAATAGGCTCCTCAGATTAAGAAACATGTAGTCACTTCTTTATATGCTGCTATGTCCCCAACAAGCGATAAAGATACAACAATATTAGTTAATGAGGATCATGGATTTCTATTACCTGACAAGAATCTCTTTCGAACCTGTTGGATATTTTGGTTCAAAACAATTTGCTGAAAAGGCTGCCCGAGAATTTGTTGAAAGCCAAGAACCAAAATTTGAGATATCAGTAGTTAACCCTGTATATGTTTTTAGACTCAGGTTTTTGATGAAAATGCTAAAGGCGATTTGAATATTTCTGCTGAAATGCTTAACTATTCTTTGAAGCAAAATGACGAGATTCCTGATATGAAAGGTGCATACGTCGATGTTAGGGATGCTTCTGCGCAGATGCCTCTTTTGAAAAGGCTGAAGTTGCAAATCAAAGATTGTTTTTAACAGAAGGTAGGTTCACCGCTCAAGGTATTTTAGATTTTTTGCATGAGAACTTATGTACATATTCAGCTAATCTCTCTAAGTGTTCTCCAGGTTATGATAAAGATTAACTATTTACACTAGAGAAATTATAGGTTCTAATTAAACATTGGAGGATATTGTCGATACAATTAAACAATACTTAGCAGCAAATAAATAGACTCAGAAACTTAATTAGTTAATTAAAACGAATTTGAAGATTATTGAATTGTATATGATGTTTCGACTCGAAGTATTTCTTTATCATCCAAATTTAGGACCAGTATTTGAAACAACTAGGTATTCTTTGGGACAAACAATTATAATTACCATAATCATATCTATAACTCACTGTAACTTCTAAAGCTTTCAATATATTTTGAATAAATGTTTTTTAATTGTAGGAAGCTGCTACTCATTGTTAATTATATTGCCTTGTAAATTGATTAAAATTTCAATATTAATCAGACTAGCAATCTATCATTCGAAGACATCAATAAATCTTCATTTCACGATCAAGTGAAGTGTGTGGTATCCAGGTTAAGACAAGGTATAAGACAACTATGGTGAAATATATTTTTATTTTTCTGACTATTATACGTGATCCCATTTATATTGATGCAGAATAAATAAAGCCCTTAGCAAGGAAGTATAAGATAAGCTTTCTGTATAGGCTTTAAGGATGGGTGATGTCTTACAGACTAATTGAAAGAAGTCCTCAAAAATAGCTAACCTATGACTCAAATCATCACTCGAAGTATAGATGGAACTACATTTCATAGATATGTAGTATTGTTAGCAGAATAAATCAGGAAATGATTTTCCTGTAATTTAATATGAATCCTACGTGAAACAAACCAGATGTCTACTAGTTTTTCTACATATATGTCATGTTTTTCTAATGGTTCTAATGGTGAAAAATCAAGACGTAGCGCAGTTAATTAGTATCCATTGACTAATAAGTTTATACCACCACAATAATGATAAGCGCCTCTGTACTTTAAATCGAAATAGATGTAAACTTTTATTGAAAGAATTAAATACGATTATTTCTAGTTAAACTTAGGTAAAAATATATCTTATTTTAAAAGAACTATTGACTCATATGGCCGTAACTCAATCCCAGGGGTTGAAATATCGCTTTCATCATAATTTGAAAGTAAAATTTTTGATCCCACAAAATTCTCAGGAAGATTCCATTTAGCTTGTTTCGAATCAAAGTTACAAATAACTAGAACCTCTTGGTTTTCGCCAATTCTTTTGTAAGCTATAATTGAAGCATCTTCAAGATCGCTACATATTTCAAACCATCCATAAATAAGGGTATCCTTCAATTCCTTCCTCAATCGAAGAACTTTTCTCCAATGATTCAAAATAGAGCCTTGATCTTGATTTTCAGAAGTCACATTAATTGTCTCATAATCATCATTTATTCCAATCCAAGGTGTAGTGGTAGAGAATCCAGAATTTGGACTACTATCCCACTGAAATGGAATTCTTGCATTATCTCTTGAGACTCGATTGATTCTATTCATAACATTACCAATTTCTTCGTTTGTACTTTCATCTTTAATAACCCGAGCATAGTGATTGAGACTCTCAAGATCTCTATATCTCGAAATATCCCAAGTCCTTGGTACATTTCTCATTCCGATTTCCTGGCCCTGGTAGATAAAAAGACTTCCCTGCTGAAAGGAGAGGAAATTGGAGATCAATTTAGAGCTACGGACACGATATTCATCAGAATCATTAGCATACCTAGATACAGAGCGCGGTTGATCATGATTCTCTAAATATAATGCGTTCCAGCCATTATTTTCTTGCATAAATGTTTGCCACTTATTGACAACTTGTGATAATTCCGAAAGATGCCATTTTCTGGATGATAAGAATTTACCATCAGGCCTATTTTCAAAACCAACGTGCTCGAAATTGAAGATCATATTCAATTCACCACGATTTCCACCAACTGCTTTAATTATCTCAACTGGATCATTACATCGTGGCATCTCACCTACGCTGAAAGCATCATATTCCTTCAAAATATCACCTATTTCTTTCAAATATTCATGCAATCTTGGTCCACATGCAAAATATTGATGACCAGATTCATAGGGTCTACCTGTAACCTTTTCAGCATCAGGAAAACGTTGGTCCTTAGAAATGAAATTAATGACATCCATCCTGAATCCATCAGTACCCTTATTTAACCAAAACCTAATAATATCATGCACAGCATTACGAACTTCTAAATTTTCCCAATTTAAATCTGGCTGCTGTTTAGCAAAGAGGTGTAAATAATACTCACCACTTGCTTCATCATACTCCCATGCACTCCCCCCAAAGAAGGACGACCAATTATTAGGAGGATGTCTATTTCCCTGGGCATCATATTTAGGTTCTCGCCAGATGTACCAGTTACGATGTGAGCTATTAACACTAGATCTAGAATCTTCAAACCACTCATGCTGATCGGATGTATGGTTGACAACTAAGTCCATTAATATTTTCATATCAAAGCTATGAACTTTCTCGATTAACTCCTCCAAGTCCTCCAAGGTGCCGTATGGGGCATAAATATTTTTATAATCAGAAATGTCATATCCCATGTCAATCTGTGGAGATTCAAAACATGGGTTTAACCATATTACATCGACACCAAGTGATTTGATATAGTATAATCGTGATATAATACCTCTTATATCACCATAGCCATCTCCATTAGAGTCTTGATAAGAAGCAGGATATATTTGGTATATGGAGGCTTCTTTCCACCAAAGTGCAGATGGCTTCATTGTTGTATTATGAGTCATTTTTCAATTGATATATATATAAACAATCTTCGCCGTAAAGCTATTATTAAATTTGAGAATCCCATACCTTTTATACTGGAATATGAAGTGATTCATTAATAATGTGGCTATTTCTTTCGCAATATCTTATATCTAAGTTATTGCGATTTAGTTTAGTGTTGGGGAAAGAAACAGCCCCTAATAAATATGATCGGAATGTCTTTAGATGGGTCGGAATTACAACTTACATTAAAAACTATACGTCTCGCAACTTAAATAATATATGGGTCCCATTTCTAATTTTATATATTTACGTTTTAGCTGAGCTTTTGTATAGGAATCTTAATATAAGTGTTTGGAAACCACAAAATTTCTAAGGTTTTGTAAAATTTTAGTGGATTGTAGAGCTCGGATATTATGACTTCATTTTTTAAAAGATCCCATTGCTAATACATATCACTTTATCTTGACCTGTTCATAACTGAGCTAAGAAGCACAAGATCCTCTCTTACCCGTTGTCCCACTTTGGAATGGATTGATAATATTTTAATAATGGCCTATTTACAGATACATAAAAATTATTTTCGAAAATGAAAAAACATAAAAATAATGAAAAATGTATGTTGGTGACCTTATATAACCAGGACTATATATAATAAATTCTACTAGGAAAATGTATCTTTATTGTAGCACTAATTGATTGGTTATATATCTGTAACCTATATTCTCTAGTAGCTAAGCTTGGGGAGGGTTGGTATTTTAGGTCTAATAGATAAGGCTAAGCTGTTCATTGAGTGTTCATAAAATATCATTTTTGAATAATTTACCTACTTTTACAGTCCTAAAGCCATCTTTCCTCCCATTCATATGGCTGCATAGTATGGATAATATGGCTTGATCCTCATAATTGAACGTACTCAGATCATAAAACAGGGTATAACTAATATCCTCTGCTAAGAGATTTTTGAGTCTAATTTATTGTTACACAAAAACGAACACATAAGGCATGTTACCTGACCTAACAAAGGTACTCAGCTAGTAATGGACTTGCTAACAGTGTAAAACTGCGTATGAGTCACTACATGCCTATACTTTCATCCAGTAGGACTGCCCAATGGGAATGCCAAATTTATGAGAAGCTCATCTCATGTGTGTCTTGAAGGAAATTTTCATCTAGTATAAATAGGACCCATTTTGTGTATATAGCCTAGCTTAATTCATAAAAACTGTAAACCTACATATTGGGGAAATATTGGAGACAAGGAAAGTTTTTTTTTTTACTCGAACTATCAGTTTGGAATTCTTCATACCAAATACACTTTATAAAATACGGGGATAATTCCGTTATACCTTTAGCAAAATATATAAGGATCATTTGGGTATGTTGTAATATTCTTATCTAACAAATAACATTGTGGAAATAAATATTTTAAACATATAAATTATTGTATTTAAAGATTAAGTATTTCATTTTTTAACAATTTCCCTTATTATTATAGGATGCATTACTTTTGACTATTGGTGATAAGAGTTATCATTCATGATGTATTTAAGACGAAGAAGTCTCTATCAGTACATAAAAGAAAAAAATCTGACAATTAGTTGAGAACTTTTGACATGGTTGCTGTATATTCAAATGGCAAGTCAGAACGTATTTAGGTAAAAGTATTCTAAAATTAATTCCAAGCATTGAACAGTTCTATTTTTCTTATAAGTGGTCAATAAGGCTAAAGAGTTCAGCTTATTTGAGTATGATACAGAGAAACATTCCAAGATTAGCTATTTAAGCTCAAGACGACAATAAAACCAATTTAAATGCTATTGGATATTCAGTTGAATATCTACGTATACGTATAAATCTTTTGCAGATAAGTAGACTAGATTATAAAGCTGCAGAAGATTAGAGCATTACATTTTGTAGTGTAAGTAGGACAAGTACAGTCTATTGCTGATAAGAATAATCGTTAAATTTTATTAGTATGCAAATCTTATACCATTGATAAGGAGAAGTAGAACATAAGAGGATTCCTTTCTTAAATGGTAATACTTCTGCAATTGATATAATTACTAACATTTCAATTGCTAGTGGTCTTCTCGGTATATATATATTAGAATCTCCAGGTATGGAGGGACCTTACTTATAATAAGAAAGGATTAGGTACAACTAATGAAGCTGATAAACAAATAGTCTAGAAGTTTGAAAACTTCTATAGAGTAGAAAAGCTGTATATATTTACAGGAGTAGAGATGGATGATTGCGACAGAGCTAATACTCTGGCTGGTATTAATTTGAAGAAGAGGGTGGATGGCTTTCTAGAGGAATCTTTTTCACTTTAACAAAAGAAGACTCTGCACACTAAAAAATACCATATGTAGCTAAAGCAGAATAAAAGTTCTAGATGGATTTCGTTATTTAAACCACTTATATTTCTACTAAAAATTTACCTGTTATTATTGAGATATTTTACAACAGGGGACACCCTCCAATGTGTAAATAATCTTGTAATAAACAACCTAATAGTTGAAAATAGCATATGAGGTACGCTACTTGCTTATTGAATCATCCAGTAGGACTTTCCATTGTGACTGTTGTATTTAGGAACAGATCACCCCATTTAATGCATGGTGTAAAATTTCAACTAATTTGAATAGGATCTCTTGTATACGTGATATTGTATATGCGATCTTGTATTTAAAATATTATAGTTATATCTTCGGGTAAAAGGTAATCCGATACGCTCAGTTATATGTGCTATTTATACCTCGAGGAAAATAAAAATTTGTTCATTTTTCGATTTAAAGCTGACTAGACTATGTGGAGGGTACTTGGTCCTTTACTTCATTGGTCAATTTATCCTTATAGTGCTTAAGATTCAATTGCTCTTTATGGTTTGAGAAATATCCTCCTATACTTTGTAAGATATCATTTATTTTGCAGCAATATATAGTTAGGTATTTTTCATCACGTGATAACGATCCGATAAAATTCTAAATCGTATTAGTAGATAAAGTTAATCTAGCGAACAACCATTATATAAAATTTCGTGTCGTATCCAATAAACAAAATACTTAATTTATGAAGTCCAATATATATGGAAATATTTATTTATTATAGGAGAATTTTTTAAGAATCGAGGTATATGCCTTATAATAGAATAATTGATTGCACTAATTAAAAGATTCATTCAGCATATTAATAAACGAAATAAATAAATTACAATCATTAGAAGATTAAAATAATCTATTTATTTCATGTAAATTAGACAATCTTCACTTATAAGTTGGAAACTTTTAATCTAAATTTATGCTATTTTAAAAATTATTTCTCAATTTGTATAATAGCATGAAGAAGGTATTATTATAGTATATTTAGCCAAAACAGGTAACCGAAATAGTTTGAAACAAATCCAAAAGGGGGTAATAAATTTAACGAAAAATCTTCAGAAAATCTATCTGAAATCATGGTAATGTAAAAATGAAATAATAAGAGAATTCAATGAACTGAAATGGAGAATTCGAAAAACAACAATTTTGATAATTGAAAGAAGACGTGGAACATAAGAATCTTAAATAAATATTATACCAAACATTGTGAAAAGGGTAATAATAAATGAAGCTTTATGTTCAGAAGCACTACCGGAATATATGGACTCAATTGATAAGGTAGATGGCGAGGAAGTTGCAGAATTTGAAATTGCATTTACAGTAGTGCTAACAGATGAAACTCTATTATCAGTAATTGATTCTGAAGAATAATCTTCAATAGATTCTGTAGCCGTAGTCATGTATGTAGAATGCAAAGTGGTTACGGTAACTGGGGAACAATTGCCATTAGCGCATTCAGTAGTGGTAATAATAGGATTCAAAGTCAGATGACTATTAACTTCAGCCGATGGTTTTGGCGAAGACACTAAAGTAGTATAAGTTTCACTATTTTTAGTAACTGTTACGTAACCAGTAGTAGTCTCAGTTGGAATACATCTTCCATTTTCACAACTTGTAGTTCCAATAACTGTAGATTCTGTTTCCTTCATAGTAGATGTTACATCAGACAGGGTTGATGGTAATGGACAATATGTTGTGTAACTTGTTTCATTTTCAGTAATAACTGTGACACCAGTAGTAATTGGGGATGGCACACAAATGGTTTCAGAACAAGAAGTTATAGTAACAATTGTGGTGCTTATCTCTGTCTTGGTAGCAACCTCTGAGGGGGTAGATTCAACTGGGGTAGACTTAGCTGGAGTAGATTCAACTGGAGTAGATTCAGCAGAAGTGGATTCAACAGTAGATTCAGCAGGAGTGGACTCAGCTGGAGTGGATTCAGCAGGAGTGGACTTAGCTGGAGTAGACTCTGCAGGAGTAGATTCAACTGGAGTAGATTCAACTGGAGTAGATTCAGCTGGAGTAGACTTAGCTGGAGTGGACTCAGCAGAAGTGGATTCAACAGTAGATTCAGCTGGAGTGGACTCGACTGGGGTAGACTTTGCTGGAGTGGACTCAGCTGGAGTGGACTCTGCAGGACTAGATTCAGCAGGACTAGATTCAGCAGGAGTGGACTCAGCAGGGGTGGACTCAGCAGGAGTGGATTCAGCTGGGGTAGACTTAGCTGGAGTAGACTCTGCAGGAGTAGATTCAGCAGAAGTGGATTCAACGGTAGATTCAGCTGGAGTAGACTCTGCAGGACTAGATTCAGCTGGAGTAGATTCAGCTGGGGTAGATTCAGCTGGAGTAGACTTAGCTGGAGTAGATTCAGCAGAAGTGGATTCAACAGTAGATTCAGCAGGAGTGGACTCAGCAGGGGTGGACTCAGCTGGAGTGGATTCAGCTGGGGTAGACTTAGCTGGAGTAGACTCAGCTGGAGTAGACTCAGCTGGAGTTGACTTAGCTGGAGTAGATTCAGCTGGAGTGGATTCAGCTGGAGTAGACTTAGCTGGAGTGGACTCAGCTGGAGTGGATTCAACTGGGGTAGACTCTGCAGGAGTAGACTCTGCAGGAGTAGATTCCACTGGAGTAGACTCTGCAGGACTAGACTCAGCTGGAGTAGATTCAGCTGGAGTAGACTCAGCTGGAGTGGATTCAGCTGGAGTAGACTTAGCTGGAGTGGACTCAGCTGGAGTGGATTCAACTGGGGTAGACTCTGCAGGACTAGATTTAGCAGGAGTAGATTCAGCTGGGGTAGACTCAGCTGGGGTAGACTTAGCTGGAGTAGACTCTGCAGGAGTAGATTCCACTGGAGTAGACTTATCTGGAGTGGATTCAACTGGAGTGGACTCTGCAGGAGTGGATTCAACTGGGGTAGACTCTGCAGGACTAGATTTAGCAGGAGTAGATTCAGCTGGGGTAGACTTAGATGGAGTAGATTCAGCTGGGGTAGACTTAGCTGGAGTAGATTCAACTGGAGTAGATTCAGCTGGGGTGGACTCTGCAGGACTAGATTCAGCTGGAGTGGACTCTGCAGGAGTGGATTCAACTGGGGTAGATTCAGCTGGGGTAGACTTAGCTGGAGTAGATTCAGCTGGGGTAGATTCAACAGGAGTTGATTCAGAGCTATAAATTGAAGTGGTACATGGCAGGGTTGATGGTTTGTGATGTTTGCTGCTAGTAGTACATGGCAGGGTTGATGGTTTGTGATGTTTGTTGTCAGTAGTACATGGCAGGGTTGATGGTTTGTGATGTTTGTTGTCAGTAGTACATGGCAGGGTTGAAGGTTTGTGATGTTTGTTGTCAGTAGTACATGGCAGGGTTGATGGTTTGTGATGTTTGTTGTCAGTAGTACATGGCAGGGTTGAAGGCTTGTGGTTTTTGTTGTCAGTAGTACATGGCAGGGTTGAAGGCTTGTGATGTTTGTTGTCAGTAGTACATGGCAGGGTTGAAGGCTTGTGGTTTTTGCTGCTAGTAGTACATGGCAGGGTTGATGGTTTGTGATGTTTGTTGTCCGTGGTACATGGCAGGGTAGTAGGTTTAGGAGTCTTTTTGGTGGTACATGGCAGAGTATCTTGGGCAGGGGGGTTGTAATGTCTGGCGTATAGGCCCACTAACTCAGTAGTAGAAATCAAACGAGGCTCTGGGTATTCTATTGCAAGAGCTCTCACAATTTGTGGAGACAACAAACCTAACGCAAAGGCTTTACTAAACTTCATGGCAAATAATTGAATGGTATTTTGTTTGAAAAAGTTTGTGGGCTCTTAGGCTATTTATAGTTAGTCTTAACAATCATAACGAGTTTCACACAGAAATATAATTTGACCTTTGTTTACCTTGGATTGTCTTCAATGAAAATGTTGTTTGTTTTCTTATGCAAAGAGACGATTTATGCATGGGAATGATTTTCGTGATGTTCATAACTTATATTCAGAATTATAATTATACCTAGTAGTAACTAAATTTCTGTTTTATATCTTGATCAGATATATTAAAAGACTTTGTCCAACTGCACTATAATTGTACAAGTTGTCAACTATTTAATGCTTAAACTATAATATTGAATTATTAAGATTTATAAAGCAAAAGAAATAGAAGTTATGGAACGTTATAATCGTGCATATATCTTGAATATTTTCTATGCACAATTTATAAAACTATGTAATCTTTAATTTTTAAATAGTTTCGAGTGCGAAAATGCGAAGTAGATCTCAAAAGATCTACGCGCATGGTAAATCCATAAGAGTTCTGCGATGTAGATCATAGTAACAAAACAACTAAAATATCCATATTAAGTAGCAAAAGACCTTAAAGCGGTGATTGCTTACGGTTACATGATATAATTATACTTTTTGAATTAACAGTAAACACAAAAACTTTTGAGAAGGCTACAAACTAGGAAGATAAACCATGGTGAATACGATAACGACTTTTTTGTTGGTATACTAGTTGACTAAATCCTCTCACCAAGGCGATAGTCAAAGAAAATTTTTATAAAAGAACAACTTCTCTGGTAAATAACATATCCAAGAGCCCGTTCAATTACTTCCATTAAATTTGCTTTAACTAAAGTCTTAGGAGTTCTATTCTTATATTATCTGAATAACCAGCCAAAATTTTAAAGACTATTAAAATTCAATGGCCACCTACAATGATTTAGTATATCTATATTACATCCATTCCGTTTAGAAGTCAATAATATTAAATACAACGACAGCTGAGAATGACTCAAGTTTAAATAGTCTACAAGGAAATTTATTTGAATTCTCTATGCTGCCTCTATCACCAAATTCACTACCAACTATGTGCCTAAAGCTGTAAATTAATCTGGATTTTCAATTGTTTTTTTATTGCAAGCATGTTCTTTTGTATTTGAGGCAAATGAATATTGTCCATACTAGAAAAGTTGGAATTTCATATTAGAAATACCTTTACTAGATTACTGGAAAAGTTGAAGGTACTATTAATCTTTATATTTAGAGAATGCTAATTATATTGACAACTATGAAAGCTATATTTTTAGTATTAAGATTGTTGCCTCAATAAAAGAAATTAAGGTCGAAGTCCTCTGAATTAACAGCTCTTTTAGCGATCGCTTAACCTTAATTTAGGTCGTCCATGATCTGCGTTGTATTCGTAAAGTATAACCTCCTTGCGTTAATGCATATGACATCACTTAGCATAAGATTCTAAATTTGTAACCTAGTATTATAATCTCGGATTCATTCTCGAGAGACTGCATCTTAATTATTTTTTGTTGGAGATTCAGAGTCTAGATTATGCTTAAATACAATAAGATTTTCTTCTCCTGCAGATCAAGATTGAGTCGAAGATCCCTACGGACTTCGCTTATTAAACTTCGCGTATTAAGTTTCGCTTATTAAGTAGAGAAATTTCCAAATACACAACTATAATTATGCCTATTTTACAACACCTTTTGTGTCTAATTTTCATATTAAAAATTATGCTTTCATGAAATAAACAGAATATTACCAAGTAACCAAATATAAAACATACAATTATAAATACTATGAATATGCTGAAAAAAAAATTTTGTTTAAGCGAAAATGAAACTTATAATGAATTGACGTATGGATTTAAAAAAAATGAATTTTCTCCAGCAAGCAACAAGGTTCCATCGTTTAAGGAGCTATATAATTCAATAGTTAATTCAAAGGCGATCAATACTAATATGCTTCCTTCAAAGACTAAATCCGAGCCATTAATACATAGAATGATAAAAACCCAGAATCAGGCTTGGCTCTCTTTTCCCTCCGTGATGTTACATAATAATGAAAAAAGCTATACATTCAATCAAACTAAGGATTTCTTGATTAAGAATAATCTTGGTTTTTGTGTTGAAAATTTTGATGGTGTTCAAATACCACCAAAAACAGAAATTGGTCCTAAAATCAAAGTCCGAAGAGAACCAATTGCTCGCCGTAAAACATATATCTGCTCGACTTGTTATAAATGCTTTACAACATCAGGGCATTTGTCAAGGCATAGGAAGTTACATCTTGGAGAAAAAAAATACTTTTGTCCTTGGAAGAATTGTAAAGCAAAATTCTCAAGACGGGATAATTGCAACCAGCATTTTAAAGTACACATTAAAAATCCACAAATACAACAAGTACAAATCTTAAGAGCTAGTCCAATATATTATTAAATGTAATTTGAGTTAACTTATCAAAATATATTAAGTCTTTGGTAGTATATAATATTCCTGTGGCCATGACGAATACGAATAAGTTTAAAGTTGGGAGATGCTTTAGAACAAATATAATATGCAGCATAAATATAGTTCGAAATAAATAATAATCAAACAATTAAAAATATATTTCCTATAACAGTTTAATTAGTAATAAAGTAATCAGTTTCTTTCGTAAATTATTCTAAGATATTTTTTAAACATGAGAATAAAACTTTTCAATTAATCATCTAAATTATTTTGTGGATAATGATGTTAATTTTTGTATTAGTATAAATAACAAGTTTATACATATATACTATCAATAGTATTAACTGACTTACTTCTAACATTTTCTAATGTATGTTCATATATATAATATGATTTGTCTCACCTTTTATGATGATAAACCTTAATGCACTTGACAACTATGTAGGATATCTTGCTACACGGGAATGTCCGATTTTGAGAGCGAGAAATTTAATATAAAATGACCTGTAGACTCAGTGAAAAGTAATAGCAATTGATAACTTTGATGATGTATAGACTTAAATTTCGTAGCAGCAGATATTATAACTATAAGCAAAGTTTAAACTGCTAAAGTTGAAAAGTATTTGTTTACTTGGAGAACTATATCACTACTTCATTTTTAATACAAATATTGGAAAATAACACAAGAAGTCAAAGATTTGAATGACAGATATATCTCAAGTAGTATAAAGCTGATAGAGAAATACTAAATCAAGAGCACAACCATAACCCCCCCTCCCATGGTTTTTTTTTCAATGTGTCAGTAGTGGTTGGTATAGTCTCAATTCAAGATCAAATGAAAAAGACGTCTCCAAAGAATTTATCATAGAGTGAACATAATTGGGTAGAAATTAAAGAAAGTATTAAATCAAAAAGATTTAAATGTTTTAATTTAGTATAAAATAATGATAATTTAAAATAGGATAAACCAGTATCAATAAGAATTCGATCCTTATCTATAACTGAAATTCATCTATTTACTAACAAAGAAATGTCTTTTTAATGAGTTTAATAATTTCATTAAAAGCAAAAATAATTGGTAAAGTATCTGCTGATAATGTATTGGCAATGCAAGAAGAGAAATAAACAGATTCTATACCACTGATAGCCTTAAAAGATAATTTCTTTAAATAAAATTTCCCTGTCATTTAACCAGTATCTCGACTATTCCCAACTTGATCCAGGTTTACACCGTGTCTAAAAAACTGCACTAGGTATGCCAGTTATAATAGAAGAACGTAACGCTGATACTTGAAAAGAAGCTATGTAATTAGCAGTAGCATACTAATGGCTGCTATAATGGCTTGTATCCTATTAACAAGACATCATTACAATATACAGAGATACTTAAACAATTAAATTATTGGTGATTTTAGTCTTCAGAAATATCATTAGAACCTTCCAATGCGCCAACAATTAACCAATATTTTTTTTAAAAACATATCCTACAACCTGTCATATATATCCAATGTATATGGTTATTTATATAGAAACAAGCGCTATTGTTGTGGAAATAAACATCATTAGAGAATTTTACGATACAGAAAACATCATTTCTGATAAGAGATTTCAGAATTTAACAAGTTATAAGACAACCGTGTAATTGTATCATCATTTCTTAGAACAATAATTGCATTGAGATTCACATAAATTTGAAAAAAAAAAAATTTAATCTATTGGCAAATACTTAAAGATTTTAGTATAAACTACGGTAACTTTCAGTTAATCTATTTAATTTAAAGCTTTCATAGTGAATGACTCAGTTCATACTCCATAATAAAGTCGATTTTTCCTTGACTTGAGATTTCACCTAAATATTAGCTATTTTTATATTTATCTATTAGTGTTTTAAATTTGATAAAACAATTATTACTATTACCATGGGAATATAGTAATAATTAGACTTAATCTATAATTTAAGAGTAATGTCAAGCAAGCAAATTCCATATTGATCAAATTATTATAAATAACTGGAAACATTATTTATAGTAAAAAGAAAAAAAAGTTTAAGATAGAGAGGTGATCATCTAAGTTACAATTACACTTAAGTGTCATCAGAATCTACCTCACCTCAAATTCCGACATTGTACAACACAGGGTAGATCATCCAGCCTTTTGATGTGGAGCTGTGCTAGTAACGAACAATCTACTAGATAGGAATGTCTATATGCTTTACAAGCATATTTTGCAATCATTCCTCTATTTGATTGCAGTCCGCATATTAAATTAATTTACGCAAAAAAAAAATATTAAGAATAGTTGGCAATAAAAATAAGTCAAAAATAAATTGGATAAAGATTATTTATATTCAAATAATTATGACCTTAAAAATACTGCAATTAAGTATCCCAATTATCATAAAAATAACCTCCACTGGAAAGCAGCTTATATATGTTAAGTTTAACCCATAAATATAATATCACTTTAATCTGGGAATTGATACAATCAAAGAATTTAGATCAATCGAAAAAGTATCCAAAATTATCCAATTTATAATAGTCACTTTAAAGGAAAAAAAGAAAGAGTTTTCTGTAATTCTATTTAACGATAATTATGAAATACTTCAATTGAGATTAGAGTTGACTAGAAATGAATTTTACATACAAATATATATTGCACTGAACATACTAATGCATAAATTTGACTTTTAGTTTAACAGCTATTAAAACTCAAGTGCATGAAGTAATATAAATATTAGAATGAAAAGATGAGATAAGAAGTCCTAAATTTAGTGATTATTTTACAAATTGTAATTTTGTAGCTGTTCTACTGAATATTGAAATATGAATTTCAGGTGCAAAAGAAGGGTTCACTAGTATAACTACAAAGATGCTTTATTTAGAAAGTATATTTCTTGGATCATCAGTGGTCAAAGCAGTTTCCACAATTTAAAAAATATGCTACAAAAATATTTCTCTTATCTTGTTCCCAAATATGTAACAAATAAAATAATGAAGGGATATTAACTGGTTCGTATAACAATTATTAGTTGAAATTAGCAAAATAGAAGCTGTGATCTTATGAGTGTAGAAGGAACTTCACAAAGTTGTGGAAAATCTCGAAAAAAAAAAACAGTCTCATTTGCATTGAATTGGTAGTATCTAACAGTTCTGATACAAAATCTCAGTGGGTATAAAGTACTAAATTGTTTTTCAGCAAGATAAAATATGATAAGAGTATTTGTGTCTTTTCATTTACAGGACTTACTTGAACTTTCTTGATCTGATACATTCCTTGCTGATTAGAAAAATTCTTCCTAAAATTTCAATTTTACATAAAGAAACTGAAATGCTTAAAGGAGGGCATGAAATCTTAAGTGGTGACACACCTTGGTATTTTTCATGATTATGAATCAGGTGCATTTTAAACTATGCAGAATCGGGTGGAGTAGGCAAAATATGTTACGGTAATGGGCGAGATATCAATTGGAAGAAATAAATGATTTATCTATATAAGTACTATATTTATGCATTTAAAAGTAAAAAAAAAGCAGATTTTACAGATACTCCATAAGTAAAGGAACAATTTCCTCGTCCTTTAAGCAAATATCAGTTTTAAATCATGAATTTAAAGGGATTATGAAAATCGTAAAATCTGATGTGTTATTAGCATATAGACGATAGCTAAAGTATCTGATTAGAAGTTAATAAGAAAAATACAGCCAAGCTATATATCTTTTTGCCCTTGAATATGGAGTATCAAGAAATTGCTTTCATGGAGCTGTTGAGCTAAACATGTCAACCAAAAGTATTTCAGAAACCATGGTAATGGCCCCAAGCTTGTATGTTAGACCAATATCTATCAATACCTAGTGACAAGGCAATATAAAAATTTTGTTTTCTTTGGCTTTTCTTTTAAATAGATTAACCAATTTCTAATAAAATCACTAAAAGGGAGTTGGGATGGCTACCATAATATCCGACTCTATTTGAAGATATTATAAGAGAGTATTATACGCTGATTTTTAGCTCTCTTGGTTGACTCTTTTAGTACTTACCGGATGGAATTCAATATTAATATACAACTATCCTGCCAAACCAGAAAACCCATAATTCCTGTTTTATTCTACTATACGACTTCTTAGGTAAACACCTAGTTACTGTTTTCACATATTTTTTTTTTAAGATTGTATTAAACTAGAACGAATGCTCTATACTAGTAGCAGTAGTCCCAATATTCATCACTATAAGTTTCTCCATCTCAACATTACACAATCAAATGATTTTAATATCTGCATTAACTAATTATTCTCGGTATATATGAGAGTACTTAGTGGCCTTGCTATTCCTAACATACTTAAATAATTAGCGAAATTTTACCATATGGATAATATGTATATTGAAGTAACCGAATAATAGCCACTTAAATCATGTATTTATACCAGATCATAGGATTAATATGGGATAACAATAATTGTCAATAGTAGTATAACATTGAGCTTCAAATTTAGGAAGCACTATTCGCTGCATCTCTACACACAGATCTAAAGCTGACACCAGCTATGTATCAAACTTTAGTATTTCTAACAGTCGGATTCTTTCTCGATATTAAAAAAAGAATGAAATTTTTAAAAATTACAAAAATATTATATATACTTAAGGACATAGTTTGAATAAGATAACAAAACAAATTGTATAATATAACTTTTACTTAAATTTTCTCTCTCATGTTAGTTACATAATATGTAAATATATAAAGGTTTACATCATAATATATACACTGAATGGAAAACTAAATTAATGAAGTCATAAATAAAGCTCATATAGAATTCGAAAAAGCTAAGGAAGAAGTCAATACTACTATGATCAACGCAATGAAATTACTAATAGAATGTTTTAATAATTGGCAATCCTGATTCAGCCAAAAGTGAATCAATAATATTTACTTCACTAAAAGTTTAAATAAGTATCTTGATTAGCACATTTAAGCAAATTAACATAAGAAAAATTTATTTATTAGTCATAAAATACTATTTCGTACATTAGTTTTCAAACTGCTTTTACTAGTAAAAGAATATCTTGCTTATATACCTAATGTCCGACTAATGTTCATGTGCTGTCATTACGACATTTTACAACCTGAGGTATGTCACCTGACCTAATAAGGTTGTTGGAGTCCGGTATATAACATGAACTGTATATAATCAATAATAATTATATTAGGGAAATGTTATCTTTATTGTAGCACTAACTAATTGGTTATATATCTGTAACCTATATTCTTTAATAGCTAAGATAGAGTAGGGATTGGGAGTTTAGGTCTAGTAGATAAGGGTATTCTGTCCGTTTAATATTCATAAAATATCTTTTTTAGCTGAGAATTTACCTATTTTTATAATCCTAAACATCTTTCCTCCCATTCATATGGCTACATAGTATGGAAAGTATGGCTCAATTCTCATGAGTAAACGGACTCGGATCATAGAACAGGGTATAACTATTGTCCTCTGCTCAATCTTTATTTTGAAGATTTTTGGTTCCAATTAATTGTTACACAAAAACCAACAAGAGTGTAACTAATATAGTAACGAACCACCTAACAGTTGAAAATAGAGTATGAGGCTCTACACACCTATACATTCATCTATTAGGGCTGCGCAATAAGACTGCCAAATTTATGAGAAGATCATCTGATGCAATGTATGGAAGGAAATTTTCATCAAGTATAAATAGGATCCATTTCGTGCATATAGCCTAGTTTAATTTAATTGAGCAATCTAAATATACTATTCGCTGCACTAGACTTTTTGAATTAAACAAAAGATTTAATTTAGTACAAAAAAATATTACGATTGCATCTCCGAGGAGTCCTCTGCTGAATGATAATTATTTTAATATAATATCCAACATACCATATGTTTACCCAAATAAATTTAACGTTATGTTGACTTTCCTTATGTATAATAAAGGTGTATTAACTCTCTTCAGTGAATAATACCCTAAGTTAAGATATGGCAAAGAAGATCCATCATAAAAAGATATATCCTAACAATGCTTATTTCTGGAACATCTTCGAAAAAATCTGAGTAACTAATTATTTTATGCGAACTTGTTTCTTCGTGGATATTTCTTAGGTTTTCTCAGTGGGAAAAATACGAGAACTTTAACATAACATAACGTTGATAAACAAGAATACAATTAATATGATAGTCGTTAATTATTTATGAAAAATGTAGTTCTAAAATACCTGTATTTAACTAATCATTTGAATTATGTTGAGTAGTTTTAATTTTTTTCCTTCGTATATTTAATTTTATATTAGATCCTTAATGAATATGGAATATTTTATATGCAACGGACGATCTAAGTGAATTCGCTATCAAAATAATGGAGACAATATAATTAAAAAGGTAAGGATATTCAAATTCTGAGGTTTTTCTAACAGGGAAGAATATAATAATATATGCACTTGAAACCAACGTACAGATATCCTACATATACTGGAGTATTACAAAATGTAAGTAAAAATAACTCTGCATATAAAGGCTTAGAGATGCATATAATTACTTCACTGTTACAGCAAAGGCAAATACGCGCGAGTTACTAACCACTGAACAAATAGGTTTAGATAATACTCTATTAGAATTATTTGATACATAGAGGGTATGATATTTATTTAAATCAGACAATCATTTATCTAAGTCTCATATTAACCTCAAATACTTTCTGATTTAGTACTTCTGTTCATAACTTTATTTTCAAGTAAATCTGGGAAGAACCGAAGTTACCAAACTTGTATCAGTAAAACAATAACCAGAGTTTTAGTGAGATATAAATAGCTAGAAAAAGAGTTATCATGCAAGTCACTTGCTATATCACAGGTGGCATACTATGCGAGTTTCTGAAATTTCATCATCATTTAGTGTGGTTCGGATATGCTGCGTGAATTAATGCGTGAATTAAATAAAAGGTAACCAAATTGTTCTAAAATTAATTATATCAATCACTTGCTGATACATTTTTAATAATAATGTTACACAATTTATTAGCACAACCTGTAAAATTTAACTCACTCCATAAAGCTAGGAACTTCAACAAAAAGAAGAGAGTAAGTAAGGCTTGTTATCCATGTCGTATAAAAAAAACTAAATGTGATGGCATTCAGCCTTGTTCAAAATGTATTCAAGAGAATAGAATTTGTACATATAGCGATAATATCAAGCAAAAAGTTAAAACAGTTCCTAATGGGTATGTGGAGCTATTAGAAACTAGAATGGATTTATTAACTAAAGGGATAGAAAAAATCATCTTAATGGCAAGACCCCATTTACAATTCTTAGAGCGGATAATTGGTGATAAACAATGTGTACCAATAAATGACGTGATAACCTACTTATTAAATGAAGAGGGACTAGTAAAGAACATGCCTATAGAATGGGAAGATGGTACTATAATTGCAGCTAATGTTGTAACAGATGATAATAACAGTGTCAATATAGCATCGAAGTATTTTGAAGAATACAAAGAGAAAAGAAGGCAGTGCGTAAGAGAGAAGGAATTAGAGGAAAAAGAAAGGATTAAGAAAGAAAAAGATGTGATTGAACTTGGGGAAAATAAATTGGCATTAAACGATAGCAAAATATGTAGTAATTTTAGTTCTAATATTTGTGATGAGAATGAGAATGATATTAAAGAGGAAATTATACAGGTACCAATGCCACATTCAGAAATGATAAATTCAAATATATTCATGCCAGTGCTAGATGGTATTCTGAGAGCTCCGGTTATTGCAAATGAGCAACAAATACCGTCTGAAAAAACAGAAAAGATTCCCAATGAAATTGATATATCATTGACTAATATTTCGGATGAAGAGTTCATCAAGCTAAATATGTTCGAAAATCGCCTATGTGATATCCCAGTGCCATTTAAAAATATTGTATACCCTCTCAAAACCAATTCTGAAATATTAGAAACATTGCAAGGTCATGAAATCACTCTTCAGTCTGGTAGTCCATTTCCTAATAGCCTATCAAATGAACAAAATGGCTGGGAGTTAAACAGTACCGCTAATGGACAAGATGGAGAACCAATGAATGTCTCCCCCTCAATATTACAATTAAATAATAATTTCATATAATTATACATACTAATATAAGAGAATACTAATAATATTATAATTAAAAATCAAAGAAGTGCATTGCAGATTCACTTAAGTACAATATTTAGAACTAAAATATTCTATTTATGACTTGGAAAACTACTGTCATTATTGTGTTGGATCCAATGTAGACATGATATATATGGTTCGTTTAGTAGTAGTTAAAATAGAAGATATCTTGTACTAAATCATATTTAATCACTAATTCTACCGCTTATTTAAAGATAAAAATAACTAAAAACTTATCAATAAAGGTCCTTATGAGCAGCTTTAATCATATCAGCACCCTTTTCACCAATCATATACACAGAGTTTTGGATACGACAATCTGGGATAACTGGGATAATAGAAGCATCAATAACACGAAGGTTCTTAACACCATGAACCTTAAGTTCTGGGTCAACAACACCTTGGCTGATGTCCTTGGATAAACGGTTAGTACCACAAGGATGGAACGCAGTTTGACATCTATCTAAGACAGCCCTTCTCATTTCCTTTTCATCATCAAGACGCATTTCCCATGGGAATTCACTAACAACAAGATCCTTGAATCCTTCACCCTTTGTAAGAAGGTCGTATGTAAATCTAATACCTTCACGCATACCAACTATATCAAGTTCATCGGCAAAGAAATTCAAGTTGATCTTTGGTTGTTCAAGAGGATCACTGCTGTTAAGAGTAACTTCACCAGCATCAGAAACAGGACGGACTAAATCAACAACAATGGTGATATAAGAACCTTCTTTTGGTGTAGGGAAATGCCATTGGAAGGCGGTACCATACATACCAACGAAGTCAAGTTCGAAATGTGGTTGACCTTCTGGGCAGAATGGATCCTTACCACCATTAGCTGCTTTACGTTCACGGTATAATGAATCCTTCTCAAAGTATTCATCAATACGTGGGAAACCAACCAATTCTAAAAGACCGGAACCGACTGGACCGGATCCATTCTTCTCGTATTGAGCTTGTGCTGCCTTATTTTTAGGACCTTGACGCATAAGAATATCATCAACACAAATACCGTCTTTGACACGCAAGACAAATGGTACACCTGGGTGATCCAATAAGTTTTGACCGACGTGACGAGATTCGACCTTGACTTCAATACCATTGCTTTCTAATTCCTTTCTTGGACCAATACCTGAAAGCATTAATAACTTTGGACTTTCAAAGACACCTTGGGCAACAATCACTTCACGAGTAGCGTAGAAGCTATGCTCATTACCTTCCTTATCAATGACAACTACACCCTTGGCAGTGTTAGAAGCATCAATAATTAAGTTCTTAGAATGAACTTCTGGAATAATGGTGATATTTGGTCTGTTCTTGACGAAAAGGAAAGAACCAGAACGCTTACCACGATAGATGGTAGCAGCACAATGGGTAAGACCAATCATTTCACCGTCATAAATATTTTCTGTGAATGGCTTGCCAACAGATTTCCAAGCCTTGATAAGATTTTCACGGAATGGTTCTAATTCTTCAACAAGTTCAGCATGGGATACAGGAATAGGACCTCCGGCACCAATCTTCTTCAAGGATGGGTCATAAAGACCAGCATCATCGTGATAGGAGACACTCTTTCTGAGGTATGGAACGAGAGGATCCCAGGTCCATTCCTTACCACCATATTCTTCCCACATATCAAAAGTAGGCTTACAACCAGGAATCCAGGTAAAGTAGTTAAGGGAAGAACTACCACCAAGAGCCTTACCACGGGTATTTGGCTTTTCAATTCTTTCATAATCATCACGCTTGACCAAAGTAGTCTTATATGCCCAATCATGTTTACTTCCACGAAGATTCATGGCATTGGAAGGGGTAGTGATTTCTGGAAGATCAGCTGAGTTAGCAACACCAGCTTCCACTACCAAAACACTGACGTTTGGGTTTTCAGCAAGACGTCCAGCAACAGTGTTTCCGGCAGTACCACCACCAACAATAATAAAGTCATAATGAGATTGAACCATTTTTCTTTGAAATATACTAAGTAAGATTAATTAGAATGTTTTAAATAATTAGGAAAAAAAAAACATAAAAGCAAGTTCAATTGATCCCTTTTATACCATTCCAGCAGTGGGGGTTTGTTATATTATTAGAATTATATAAAGCTCGTTGCCACAATGTATCTGTACGTGGAATTTCACATTTAGTCTTTCAAGCTATTACAATTATTTATGCATGGTCGTGCTGCAAGTGAAACGACAGGGCTCATATTTATAATTGAAGGAATAGTTTTACAAGATTAAGCTAGAAATTATTGATCGTTCCAAAAGGGATTGTATTTTTACAAAATAGGAAATATATTCATGTAATATTTATTATTAGAAATTTATATTAATAGTTATACAATTTAGCTCTGCTCACTTCGTTGTAAATTGAACAAACCTCAATTTACTTTTGCATACCTCGTTCTGAATTGAACAAACTTCAATGTATCTAGCTTCGTATCTGAAAGGAATGACCATATCTGCAACATAGAACTATGTATCTTAATGCAACATCAACAATCTCATTAAAAATATTTCGCTATCAGGGAAATTTTGTTGAGATATTTTATTTCCGCGAAATTATTCCCCTTCCGAGTAAATAATTTTACAGAGTAACCGAGCGATTAATATTGTTAATACATACTACTCTTACGATAGATTGATGTACATGTGGGAGCAATATATGAGATGAGGGGTCATTCCCATGAATTTAATCATGTACATAAGAGTTTGCATTAAAAGGTTATGCAATTGCTAACAGAATTGGTAGGAGTTAACCCTTGCTGCTATGCTTTGTTGCATGCATAATGGTTTCAGGTTTTGCTATTGACGAATGAAATTGATGCATTACTAAACACACCATTTAAGAAATATATAAAAAGAAGTTAGAAGTATTAATTTATAATTTTTATATCTATAAATAAATAACAGTTATGTCATCTCAGAATAAATACTCCGTTCCACTTTATACAACCTCCAATGGTTGTCCAGTTACAAATCCAAATGCTATGATTAAGATGGGAAAATACGGCCCAGCTCTTCTTCAGGACCACCACCTTATTGACTTGTTAGCCCACTTTGATCGTGAAAGAATTCCTGAACGTGTTGCTCATGCTAAGGGTTCTGGTGCTCATGGTTATTTTGAAGTCACTGACGATGTCTCTGACTTAGTGTGTGCCGATTTCCTCAATGGTATTGGTAAGAAAACTCCACTTTTTACCAGGTTTTCCACTGTAGGTGGTGAAAAGGGAACTGCAGATTCTGAGCGTGACCCTCGTGGATTTGCAGTAAAATTGTACACACAAGAAGGTGTTATCGATTGGGTTAATATTAATAGTCCAATCTTTTTCATTAGAAATGGTGTTCAATTCCCATTCTTAGTCCACACCCAAAAGAGTAGAGATCCTCAAACTAACCTTAAGGATGTGAATATGTTCTGGGACTTCTTGTGTAACAATCCTGAATCAGTACACAATGTTATGTTTGTGTTTTCTGACCGTGGTACTCCTGCTAATTATAGACACATGCATGGTTATTCTGCTCATACCTATAAATGGATCAACAAAGATGGTGATTTCCATTATGTGCAAATTCACCTCAAGACTGATCAAGGTATCAAAAACTTGACTAATGAGGAATCCCATGCATTAAAAGCTGATAATCCGGATCATGCTGGTCAAGATCTTCATGAGTCAATTGAGAAAGGTAATTTCCCATCATGGACTTGTTATGTTCAAACTATGACTGC
>JAKUBG010000031.1:0-124780 GCA_030563145.1 Schwanniomyces polymorphus var. africanus
AATTGACTTAGATAATATAACAGGGTATAACTGATATCCTCTGTTTAATCTTTATTTTGAAGATTTTTTGGTACCAATTTATTGTTACACAAAAACCAACAAGCATTTGTTCTCATGCGGCTCGTAATTTCGTAACTTTTTGAACTTTTCTTCGATTTAATTAAATTTAAAAAGAAACTTCTTTGATATTACTATGTTATTGAAATAAAAATTAGCTGTTACTTATTGGAATTTGGTTCAGACCACGCCAATACTAACAATAAACACCGTAAAAATATATTTAAAGAAGTTATAACTGCCCAATTACCCCATCCCGTCATGTTTAAAATTTTGGCTTTCATTTAGCTTCCTCGAAATTACCATCACTACTAGGAATATCTTCCCTATGTGTGAAGAATGTAACGATTTTGTGGGTAGTGTAATGTCTTGCACTGTTCGTACTTAAGATTGCAATGATCACAATAGTATAGAGTAAAATTAAGTCCACTATAGTTGTAAAAAGGTTTTTGGGATTAACAAAATTAAAGTTAAACATTATATCAAGAGAAGCCTAAATTCCTTTATCGTTAAAAACTATTGTGAATCTTACATATTAACAAGTATTTATACAGTGCTTTATCATTAGCTGCGTTCATAACCACGTCAAATTCGTCATAAAAGAATTCCATTTAGCTATTCGTCACTTCACACATTAACAACCATTGTGAGGAGAACAATAAACACACAATATAGAGGCTTTTTAACTATCCATATCATCTAATAATATAATTATAGGGTTAGCGAATGTGTTGTATTGGTGGGTATATCAAGTATTATATTGTTCTCAAGTAACATACTGCCCGCTCATAACATTTTCATAGGTCAACAAAAATGCACCCTTTATGACCAGGAAGTGGATAAAAACCTTCATTACAAAGTTACGCAAAGCAGCCACAAATACTCTCAAAATTGATCTGTGAAGGTTTTCATTAGGTATAACTAACTCAACGAAACCAAATTACTATTTATTATACCAAGATAAGAAGTAAATCCTGAACAAAAGAATATGCACTTGTGTAGGATGATGGTTATGAATTTTTGAGGCATTAAATAGTGCATTATAACTAAACTTTTCGATTAGAAAGGTTAAAATACAATTACTTCGAAATATTAATAGTGGAGTATAGATTGTATCTATATAGTAAATAGGAACAATAAGAAATATTACTATCTACATGATTGATAAGACATGAAGTCAGCTTCACTTGTTCAATTTTTGGAATGTACCTGCATGTATAAATTGGCTAATGAATAAAAATTTCTATTTAAAAACTACGTATTCTTACAGTCATTTGAACAATATATTTGAATTTTGGATTACACACATTGCGTTAAAAATGATCATCAAACTTTATGATTTGGGCATAGGGGAACTGATTGCATCACACGGCGGCTTATATGGTGAAACAATTTTCTGATGGAGATTGATGCTATCCAAACAAAAATTCGGTTAAACATTTTTTTGATAATGCTGTAGTAACTATTTTATGTAATATAGATACATCACACTATAATAATTTTATTATCACAAACAGAGTAATCAAGTAATATATATACATTTCTGTATTCTAGTATTTAATTTGTATAGAGTTTTTGGAAAAATTCCAAAAAATTTGGTCCCTAGCAGGATCGAACTGCTGATCTTGGCGTTATTAGCACCACGCCTTAACCAACTGGGCCAAGGGACCTTTTTTTGAAACTCGGAGTTTTCGTAAATTAAAAGACGCTTTTATCACAATCTATTTTGCAACATTTTAATTATCACTTGGTTCCTTTTCTTACAATAAATTTACATCACAGTCTTGAAAATGAGAGAACTGTTGTTATTTGTCTTAGAAAGGACCTCTAAGAAACTAATTTCCTTTATTTTTCTTCCTTTTAACACCCTTCAGTCAAAGACATATTTCTATCCATGTGTTGTACGTATCTTAGATAACATTTCAATGATATAACTAACGATAATAGGGAATACATTACTTTTTCACCCATCCAGACCTCTGGGGTTTATATTTGACTCTATTTATACCACAGTTGATGTTAACGCTTTTCATCTATATTTTAATGTATATTACACTATATCCAATCCAAGCAATTGTCTTGACACTTATAACAGGACCCATCGGCCTATTAAATGCCTGGATTACAGTTTTACAGCAATCAGGGCTAATATCTATCTTTATCGTGACCAATTTAATGATGCCGGAAATTCAACGAATTGCATTTGATGCTGTTCTATCTCGAGAGTTTTCTGATGATGTGGTCATGATGGCAAAACTAAGAAGGATTGAGCAGGTTCCTTTCTTAGTTAAGTGTGGTCGTATATTGTGGAGTATACCAAGACTAATGATATTTCCATTTATGGTATTCAAAGCAATACTTTTGTTCTTCATTAGTATGATTCCGATTTGTGGTCCAATCCTAGTTATCGTTCTCCAAGCACCTTCCAAAGGATTTCAATCTCATACACGTTATTATGCTTTAAAAGGATATAATAAAGGGCAAATTAGATTAATGTACAAGGAAAATATGGCTGGATACACTGGATTTGGAATAACAGCAAACGTTCTAGAGCAAGTACCTATTTTGAGTGTTTTCTTTATGTTCACTAACACAGTTGGCGCTGCTCTTTGGGTGGTTGATCTCGAGATGAAACAAAAAAGCTTAATGGAAAATGAAAGCGTACTTGATCCGTTAAATACAAAAGAATTGGACAATAACCCTACTAGAAGAGAAATGAAAGATACTTAATTGCAATATCAACAATTAAGTAATAATTAAGCAGCAAATAAGCTATATCTAATATAAACAAATGTTATCCACACAGCCGAAACCAGCAGCAACACCACCTTCATTGCTTGAACTGAATTTGGATCTTAAGAGCCAACCAGCATTTTTATTTGTCAGGATCTCGCCTGAATCCTCGTTAAATACCGCAGTTCCAAAAATCCCTAGCTCAGAAATAATATTTTCATTATATATGTCGCTATTTCGAATGATTTTATTCTTAAAATGAGGTGGATTTATTAATTCCATTAAGATGTAAGCACCCCATTCTTCAACTGGAAGTGACTTTAAGAAACGAGGAATATTGTCCTTGTAAATATTATTTCCACCTCCTTCTCTTTGAGGTTTCAAAACAAATCGTTCTGGTTGATCCAATGCCAAACTCTTGGCCCTTATACCTTCTTCAGAATCATCTAATGGATAAATCGATACAAATGTCAGCATAATTTTCTTCATGTCAGATGAAGAGATATCAGGCAAGAACTTCTTAATTATTGATTCTTTAGTTAATATTTGCTGGACTTTTTTAGCACCAGCAAGCTGCATTAATAACGAAGGGCACTTAATTGCTTGCGATGTTTCAAGAATAAATCTAGCATTCCATGCACTTTCAGGCTCAACTTCATAATCAGATGGGGAATAACCAGATCTATAATAAACGACAGATACTTCGTCCATACTTGACTTAATGTATAACTTACGTTGGTTTATAGTAGTTTTACTGGATACCTGTTGCAAACTCATACGATAACTTTTTATACCGTGGTTTTTCAATAAAGCATACTCAATGTGTCTTTGATCAAAACAATTTCTCTCGTCTTCTTGAACGATGAATAAGATAACAGTGGATGTTATATTCTTGCCGCCATGGTAATAGTAATTACCATCAGCTAATCCATCAGCTAGCTCATTGAGCGAATCGGATATAGGAAGCAGATCTGAATCATAATATTGATTAGAATAGTCTGCATCATAGGAGCCTTTATCATTCAAGTAATTTTGCAATTGTGCCACTTTAGTGGACAATCCACCAAATGATACACTCACAGTATTAAATTCAATTTGTTTTATCTCCGCATTATCGTTATCGCCATCTAACATATAATCGGATCTAAATAAACCCATACTTAAAGGCTGGCATGATTTCCCACCATTTGCTTCAATAGCTTTTTGGTAGGTCTCAAATAATTTACCAGTAAAGTCCTTATCAAAATTAGCCAACTCTTTAAGTAAACCAACTAGCCAGTTCTTTTTCTTACTCACTACGTTGATGTAAAGCTCATTAAATAACTTTTGTACATCATGGGCATTCTGAAATGCCATTCTTGGGAATGGCGTTGGAAATAATGTAATAGGGGCATTGCTGACACTATGCTTTTCGAAATGAGGTGGGTACATCACCAACCCATTACCTAAACTCCATTGTAGTATATCTTCTGCTAGTTCTTGTTCTTGAACTTCATTTAACTGAGGAAAATCCTTTGCTACCATTTCTATGCCTATATGTTCTCTAATCCCACTAAAGTTCTAGCCTGTTTTCTACCCAATGCTTATCTATCTTAATGCTATTGTCCGTATTAGCACCATTTGATATTATTACTAGGAATATGATACTGCATATAAATATCATGACAAATCAAGTATAATTTCGTAACACAGTGGATTATGGCTAATTTAGAGAAATATTACTGTAATTTAGGCTAGTTAGAAATTCATGGGATTTTTTCATAAATACGGCCCACTGAAACATATATTAAGCTCTTATAGTTATAGGATACTACTGATAGCCTCATTTCCTTAAGACTCAGATTGGCACAAGTTCAAAAACTGTGGAGTGAGCTTACCCCAATCATCACGTGCAGAGTGACTGCTTTTTGTTCAAAATGAATATAACACAAAATGGTTTTGTGTAACACATAATTTTCGAGGTCCACTCTAGTGCAGATTCATACTGATGAAAAAATACGCTATATTCGCTGCTAAAGGTAATATTAGTACTTATATATCAATCAATATAAAAGTATGTGTAGACGAAGTGGCCAATGAATTGTACTAGAGATATGGGGGATTGAGTGAACTGTTATAAGATCAATTTATCGTTGAATGTGTGGATTAAGAATAAATGGTTGCAGAGATTCAGTAAAGAATTATGAACAAATGGTGTATCGTTAATGTTAAGATGATACAATTATTACTTGATTATATTATGAATTTAAAAGTACAAAGGGGCCCAAATTAGAATATATCATATGGAACATTCAATAGCGGGATAAACCTACTTAATATTACTACTATATGAAATTTGGGATAAAGTGGTTGAAAATTAGCCGAAAGGGAATATCAAGAGATCTTCAAACCAGCGTAATACAATTATCTCTAGGATGCAATTTATGGTACTTTTGAATTCTATGTGGAATTAATATACTAACTATTTTAGTGAAATACTTAGCTGCTTACTTATTATTGGTCAACGCTGGTAACGCCAACCCATCTGCTGCTGACATCAAGGCTGTCTTAGAATCTGTTTCTATCGAAGTTGAAGAAGAAAAGATTACCAAGTTATTAGCTGATGTTGAAGGTAAGAACGCCGAAGAATTAATTGCTGAAGGTAACGAAAAGTTAGCTGCTGTCCCAACTGGTGCTCCAGCTGCTGCCGGTGCTTCTGGTTCTGCTGATGCTCCAGCCGCTGCTGAAGAAGAAGCTGCTGCTGAAGAAGAAGAATCTGACGATGACATGGGTATGGGTTTATTCGATTAAAGAATTTAGTCTTGCACATATTATTAAAACAGAAGAACTACATAAGTATGTATAATACTAGCCAAGTTATCTCGAGATACATATTCTTGATTAACTAAAGCTTTTTGCTTTTAATGGAACATTCATAAATTACTGAAGTATAATGTAAGTATATATGGTCTATTCATAACTCATCGGCAAGTGCCTTTCTCATTGCGTTGGGATTTCCAAACACAACATGTCTTGCATGTAACATTTCATCGTGAAATTGTACATCATCTGAAGTATTGTCCCTCTCTGTTGGTTTCGTCGTAACCTCTTTCGATAACCATTTCAAGAAATCTTGATTTACCTGTAAGTGGCCACTATTTTCGTGAACTTCCACTAATCTTCTAAAAAATACTTTATTTTGTTCCTTGTTATCACCTTTATTTTCAGCCAAAATAGTTTGTAACATTTGTGAAAATTGTCCGTCTGCACTGTTAGGTTCATCAGCTCTTCTTTCACTAGCCTGAGTCTCTGATATCATATGAAGGTCTTCGAATATATTAATTAATCTCTCCTTTGCCTGAGGTCCCAAAGAAGTAAAGGTTTCTACTAATTTGGTAACTCCTGAATGGTTATAGAAATAAGTTCTGAATTGAAGATCCTGGTTCAAACTTTGGATGATTCCTAAAATACGTTTCTGAATAATATCTGAAGAGGTCTTCAATTTTCTAAACAATGTTTCCACGAAGGTGCTGGACTGCCCTTCCAATGTATTTTTAATTGCCTCTGGGTTATTTCTGAGCGAGGATCCCATAATTCTATAGATGATTTCTTCGTAAACTTCGCCAATATTGTTAGAAATCATATCAAGAAAGCTAGCAAATACTTGAGAATTTTGTGTCAATCCAACTCCAAGTTCTATATCATGGCTTAAATCCTCTAATGTCTCTAAGGCGATTTTTAAACGATCCTTATCTCCATCATAATTAACCACTTCATCAATTGTATTTTGGAAATTATTCAACTCCTCAGAATCAACTTTTGGTTTATTATGTGCCTTCTTAAACTCAGCAACTTTTTGTCTTATTTGCTCCTTTTGAGAAGAATCAAATTCCTCCTGGACTTCATCTGAACGGTCTCTAACCTCGTCCTCAGCAACTATAATTGCGTTCGAGGTATCCTGGTCTTCTGGATCCATAAGTTTAGCTTCTTTCTTCAAAGTTTCGATGTTTAATCTAACGTGTAAACCTGGTGGTATATCCTGGTTGTCACGTATCAACTGCCACTCTGAACTTGGAATAAATACCTTGGGGTAACAATCTTCAGAATTTTCAGGATTGCAAATAATTTCTTGATTAACGTCAATTACTTGAGATGCTCCGAGTAATCCTAACAGCAATACTACTAATGATAACCTAACAATATCAATCTTCATAAATAGGTGTGTATAGCTAGTACTAAACGTTACGATTCGTGATCTATTTATACAATTATCTTTTTGTAAATCTACCACGTCATCGCATCATTTCCAAAACCGGCATATAACGGTTTTGCCGTGATAAGAGCTTACTATTTCTACTAGGTAAAATACGATTAATTAATGCATTATATTCTATAAAAAAACATACTAGTAATACAGACCTGTAGTTTTAATTTACTTAGCAGCTATTTCCAAAGCTTGCTTGATATCGGCAATCAAATCATCAGTATCTTCAATACCAACAGAGACTCTGACTAAGTCATCGAATACACCGTTAGCTTCTCTTTCGGCCTTTGGAATACCACCGTGAGTCATAATAGCTGGGACTTCAATTAAAGATTCAATACCACCTAAAGATTCAGCTAAGGTGAATAATTGAGTGGAAGAAGTGAAGTCAGAAGCAGCCTTAGCACCACCTTGGATTCTGAATGAGATCATACCACCACCTAAGCCGTCTCTGTGTTGCTTAAGGACAACACCATGGTTAGCATGAGACTTTAAACCTGGGTAGTTAACTTTAAGAACAGATGGGTGAGAAGATAAGTACTCAGCGATCTTTTGGGCAGATGAAGAGGCTTGTCTAACTCTTAAGTGTAAAGTTTTCAAACCTCTGTGAGCTAACCATGAGTCAAATGGGGATGGAATGGAACCAATAGCATTCTGCAAGAATCTGAACTTTTCGTGTAATTCATCGCTGTTAGTAGCTAAGACACCCATAACGACATCAGAGTGACCGTTGATGTATTTAGTAACAGAGTGTACAACGACATCGGCACCGTGGGATAATGGGTTAGAAACGTATGGAGATAAGAAAGTGTTATCAACGGCTAAGATGATCTTGTTACCGGTTCTTTCTTCATGAGACTTTAAAATAGCTGCGACTCTGCTAATATCAGTGACAGTCAAGGTAGGGTTGGAAGGAGTTTCTAACCAAACCAATTTGGTGTTTTCTCTGATGTTAGATTCTAAGTCAGCGGCTAAGTCACCAACAAAAGTGGCCTCAACACCGTGGGTGTTAGCGACCTTAGTAAAGTATCTGTGAGTACCACCGTAAACATCACCACCAGAAACGATGTGAGATCCAACTGGTAATGATTGAACAATCAAAGCGGTGGTAGCAGAACCAGAACTCAAAGCAATGGCGTATTTAGCATTTTCTAAACTGGCAACAGCGGTTTCAAAGTTGTCTCTGTTAGGATTAGCAGATCTGGAGTATTCATAGATACCTAATGGCTTAGATGGTTCCGATTGACCAAAAGTGGTGGACAATGAAATAGGAGCAATGACAGCACCGGTGGTTTGGTCCAAAGAAGAGCCAGCGTGGATAGCTCTAGTTCCAAAGTTGTATTTAACTTGTGAATCGATAGTCATTATATGGATTTAAAACTCAAATAAAAGGTTAGAATTAAAGATGATTTTAATGAAATAAGTAAAGAAAGGTTGGACTTTCGATTGGCTTGTAATAGGAAAGGTTGGACTTTCGTTTAGTTTGATATCAGAAGAAATGGCAGCTTTGGATGGGAATCGGTAAAAATTTATAGGTGAGCTGAGATGGGCTGCAATCGACGCCACAATTTTTTTTTGCGATCCAATCCGACCGTTCGGAGATAGATTTCCGTACAACCGGGTAGACCAGAAAAAAGAGTAAGCAAACAGAGAACAAACCGCCTCCAGCAGAATTGATTTCCTTACCTTGAAGGAACTAGGCATTGGTGGAGATTGGCAATTTTAAAACTTTATTCGTGGTTTAAGTGGAATTTATTCCAAGGACTCTTTTCATAGTATGATGAATTAGACGTGATTAGATCTGAGTAACTTATGACGCCTGTGTGTTGTTGTTAAGCGACAACTGCGAAACTGAACGGCAGTTTAGAGATCGGCATAGAATTAATTTCTTTTGCACCCTGGCAATTCCGGTGGTTCATGATTATTAATTTCTGGGGTGTGTAGGTATTCTGCAATTGCGCTTGGAGAGTTATCATCAATTTGTCATAAAGGTCACCTATCGGCATTTGTCAACTCATGCCGTAAGTGACAAATACCACGTGACCTTGGTGGTTAGTTGATGAGTAATATCCGTACGTATTTGACTAGGGGTTCTTAGTAGTCAAATAAGTAATTTGGTGACTTGTGGCAAGGAATATAATTAGTAGATGGCTACCGGCATGGTTGCAATTAGATTTTATAAGCAGACCGGAGTAACCCTACTAGACATATAAGATTTGTGATAGGTGATTTCGCACCCAATTTCGAAGAAATAACAACAGTAGTTCTACAAGCTTGCAACCTCTAGACTAAAGTTAACAGATCGACTACTAAATATTGTTTAAAACCGCTAAATTAGTATTATTTTACCTAATTACATACATATCGTTATAGCTATCTTAGGCTATAACTATGAAACTGAATAGACTTTGAAGTCTTTCTAGATGCTATATTTTAAATAACATGCAACTGTATATTATGTAAAAGCCAACGCTACGTCTCGTGCTTTCTGAACAGTGACAACTGACCAATATCGCTGATTTAAGGGTAAGCATGTAACTACTCGTGGTGGTATGCACCTTACAGCTTCAATTCAAAAAGCGTCGGAGTTTGCTAATGGGGATTAAAAGCCATTTTATAATTATATAAGTACGCTGAGTGTACTTATAAATACTAGTTTTTCTTCTCTCAATTTAACATCACTGTTGTAACTCATCGAGGAAGTTTGGATTATTGGCCAATTTTGCCCTGAACTTGTCCCACCAGCTGTCAAATGCCTTCATTGACACCTTACCAGAGTTGTCAATAAAGCTGCCTAAGAAATTGTATGCATGACCCACAATCTTGTTAGCAAGCAATGCTATGTCGTTTGGGTTACGTGGGATCGGTTTCATTGATGATGCTAATACTAATGATGAAGATTGTGATGCTTGTTTTTGTTTTTCTTGCAATAAAAGCTGTTCAGCTTGTGCGGTAGGTTCAATAGAGATTCCCACATTTATCACTGCTGTATCGTTATCAATCACCGAGTCATCAATATTCATATCTTCACCAGATTTTGTCTGTTTATTTGTATTGTTCAATTTAAATATGGCAGATTGTTTGAGTGGACTCAACCCTCCCAAAAGATCAAACTCCTGCGATCCTGGCATCTGGAAGTACACCAATGCTGTATATTGTGGGTCTGTGAATTGAGTATTAGGAAGTAAGAATACTGCAATGTGTGATACATTCGAGGCATTGGGGATAGTTAAAACATATTTAGTTGGCTCCACCTGGTTTGCCAACTGTATTGGTCTTCCAGAACACACTGCTCCAAACATTCTTTATTTTCAGTTACTATTAGTATCAAATATATATCAAGTTGTCCAGATGTTTCTACCCTTTATATTAAAGTGATGGTGTTAAAAGCGAATGTTACCCGCACGACGATTTTCTAGCTACATCTAGAAAATTCTTTTTTTGTATTATATTTTATATTCTTATGTTCTTTATACAATCATATATTATGTTTAATAAAGGCTTATTATGATAGTATATGATTGAATGGGTGATAAAGAAGGTAGGTTTTCAGTTTCAGCTTGGTCTATCGGCTTCTTTTGGGAGTTGATGTTAGGATTAAGTTCGGAACGATTGAACATCTACCGATACAATCATCCTATAATAACTACGTTGAACATATTTTCCATCTTTGAGCTGTGATGTCTTTTCATCTCGTGCATTAGATGAATATGGGAAAGATACCTCGTGACATTTTTAACTTTACTCTTCATTGTACTTGTACTACTGCCCATGTGGTAGCACAACCACATCCTAGCATCACTACCTTGTAATTATCGCTGTAGATTCGATTTAATGACCTGAAAGTTACTTGATCCTGCTCATTTAAATACTTTTCAGGTAATGGCCCACAATTCCCATGTTCACCCCACCCCCAAGCATATATTTGATTTTTATCATCAAGAATAACACCATGCTCACTACCTATTTCGTAAGATACAATTTTGCTGGTTGAGTTGTTGAATAATTGGCCATGACTATCATTCCCTACAGATTTAATACCTTTCTCATTTTCGTTCGTAAACAACACATGAAATGATGACCACATTGTTTTTATATCCTGTAAGTTAGATTGGTTATACAGGCCATTCAATTTCCCATAAGCATTTATTTGCTCACCCTTTGTAAATACTGTGAAGTCTTTTCCTACTGCAAGCTTATCATATGAATCTAGACCAAAATCTAATGGTTCTGGAGACCAAACCACAGGTCTTGGCTTTTTGGGATTAGCACTAGCTTCCTGTATTCCTAATTGCCCTTTTCTACAATTTCCCCACCCAAAGAGAAGATCATCAGTAACTCTTATGATTGTGTGACTAACAGAAGTCTTTAGGTCTATGATTTTACCAGGAAAATCAATGTGTAATTTTTGTAAGTCAGTTCGTATAATTCCGTTTCCTAGTCCCAATTCACCCTTCCCACCAAATCCACATACATAGATCTCATCAAGATCATTAATTAGCACAGAACATTCCCATCCACATCCTACATGAGTCCAATTGTCTCCAGGGACTTTCATAAACTTTTCTATGATGGGATAGGTAGTAGATGAATGACCACATTGGCCATTGCTATTATCACCGCAACTATACAATTCTTTATTCTCCATTAAAATGAATGTATGATTTCCTCCGCAAACTATTTGTTTTGGTCTATTCTCTATATGATCTGTTGCAACACCATCCATCATGAAGTTTGCAATTTGAAGTTCATCTCGATCTTCATCATCTCCTAATCCTAATTGAAATTTCCCATTGGAACCACAAGAGAGAATCCTAAATTTCAGCATGAGTCTATAATAACAGTATCGCCGCTTCTGTCTTTATAGAATAGTTTAAGTGTTGAAGTCGCTATGTTCCAAAATCTTATTTTTGATAGTCGTTTGACTAATATACAGGAATATTTATCAGGAGAAGAGAATAGTGCCATCTGTTGGAATCAAAGCTGATTTTTTAAAATACAATGTTGTTTTACAAGGTTATATATAGCTCAAGTTTAATAAATTGCTCTTATCTTGTAGTATATGACTTTACTTCTTATTGTAACCGAGTTCTTATTTAAGCATTAATGGTTGAGAAAATGGCTAATGACTAGTAATTTACTTATACATGTAAATATAAAATAGTTGCTTCTACAATAGATGTAAATCCGATTGTTCTTCTAAAAAAAGCAAATATGTGGATAAATATGAAAATATATATCATAGAAGCTATATTTAGAGAAGAGACTTGTATATATTGTACTTAGAGTGTATACATGGTATGGTAAGGGTTTCTAGTAATTTTCTTCTCTTTTTTATTTATTTTCAATTCAGCTATAACACTGTATAAGAGTTAGAGTAATTTATTGGTTGGATACTTAGATTATATCATATTTTATACCATTATAGTTGACTTCAACCAAGATTTAGACTATAAATAAATAGATCTAGCTTCTGTATCTATATGCACTCATAAATGAACTGCTTATTGAAGAATAGCATTTTAAAAGCACATATTGCATACTTCTGATATCTTTTAGAAGAAATCCATAAATTCTTCTACGTTGCGTATATAAAGGGGATTTCTTTCATCTTACACAGTATATAGAACGTCAATTACAATTTAGTTCACTGAAATAAAATATTATTCAAAGCGCCCACGCTCATCTAATTTAAATGGATGCGAAAATGAAATCTACAAGCATTTATTTATATGGTCCGATGAAACACAAATACAGTATTACGGTATTATTGTAATCTTCTTAGTATAGTTATTATTTTATAATAGTATTAATTTGAGAAAAAACAATCCTATAATGCTCAACTTGTGTCACAAATCAATTGCTTAATAGTACATAATAATACTTGTGATTGGGCCCAGAATGATTATCTAACATTTAATATGACATGAAACCTGAGGTATTTCAATATTTGGGTGACAAAAAAGCAATTTATATGTTTGCTAAAGACTAAAATGTAAAGTATCAAATTTATCCAGAGTTAAAAGTATGCCCCCATTCTTTCTATTATTTCACTCCCAAATAAGGTTATAAACCATAGCAATATAGTTATAATCTACAACAATAAAGTTATATATTCATAAGAACTACCTATATTGTTTCACTATTAACATCACCAGTATATTCTCTACAACACCGTATGCTACTTATTAAAATTTCCAGTAATATCTGAAACTCTCTCATGAACATCGCGATCACAATTAAATTAACGACCTTTCGTTGCATGGACGCGATAATCAAGCGGAAAAAATTTCTATCGCTTAATTCAATATTGATAAACCATTTACAAATTCTATAAACGTTAATCTACGTGTTATATATTTCAATATGAGTTGGAATAATTCAGATGAACAGAGGATACCATTGGATGTTGAAAATACTCCAAAAAAGGAACCCTCTTATGTTCAGGTTCCAAGCTCATCGCCTATCTATGTGAAATCATCTCCTTCAAAAGATGGCAACACGCTTGCTCCGCCTACCAGAGAAATTAATAATCACAATAGTGGTCCTATAGATAAGGCTAAGGAATTAGCTTTGGAGAAAAAAAGACAAGCTATCAGACAACATAAGGATTTTAAGGTTGTACAGAAAAGGTTCTTTTATTTGGAAGAGAGTGATATTTTTAAGGGATTTGTTAAGGGCAGAGGTAACTTAAGAGATATAACTCAATGGTTAAGTGATAACTACAACAAGGACGAAATCCTTGGCAAGTTGGAGGCTGAAAGAAGGAAAGAAGAAGAGGAATCTGAGAGGATCAAAGCTGAAGAAACCCGCTTAAAGTTAGAACGTGAATATGAGAACCAGAAGCGCTTACAATTGGAGAAAGAAATCAGCGAAAGAGAACGCAGAGAACAACCAAAAGTAGAACTTGATGAAGAGGATAATTCACCAATAAAGGTCAGAGCTAAATCTAAAGCAAACGTGATTCAATCACCAGTTAAGCAGCCTATAATAGAACACGAATCTCCAGAAAAGAAGTCTACTAAAGTGGAAATTCATAAGCCAAAGCAGTCTATTTTAGACAAATACAAATATAAGTCTAAAGTTCAACCAAGAATAGATCACGTATTATTACCACAAGTAGACACCCAAGTTAAAAGAAGAAAGCTTGTTCGTGCCTCTACAGTAAGTTCTGAAAGTAGTCCTACTCCATTGACACCTCAGTCCCTAACCTCAGCTTTTGGATACCAAGAACCCCAATCGTTACCTAAATTAAAGTTAACCATACAGCAGGGTGCAACTGTTCTTCGCCAAGAGAATGAAAATTACAATAATAATAATAAGGGTAATATGATTGTTGATGATGATGACTTGGAGAGATTAGAAGAAAAAATAAGAGAAAATAAGAGGAAGGGAAAGACTATGCAGAGAAAAATACATGTTAGCGATGATGATTTGGATGATGATGATATCAGTGATGATATGTCAGAGGAAGATGATGCAGAAAATTACAAAACAGGATTAACTTCTATTGATGCTCAGATTTTGGAATTCTTAAATAATGCACCAGTTCAAGATATAGTTGAAATAAGTAACATTCCGCCAAAAGTTGCTGAGTTATTAGTTAGTAAAAGACCATTCTTAGATATTTACCAAATTGCTGAAGATAAATTGGAACTTCCTAGTGCAGAGGAACAAGATAATAAAGCACCAAAGAAGAGAAGAGGGGGTCAAAGGAAGAACTTAGGTTTGAAGGTTGTTGAAAATACTGAATTCAGTTTGAAAGGTTATAGAGCTGTAGATTCCTTGATAAAGAAGTGTTCGGAATATGGTGACTTGATTGCTAACCAAATGAAAAACTGGGGTGTCACTGTGACTGGCGATGGAGAACTTGAAATGACGGACCTCGAGCCTACAAATGAAGTTATAGATTTGGATGAAAATAAAGAAAAAGATGAAGATGTTGAAGATGAAGATGTTGTTGTCGTCAGTAATAAACATAAAGGTTTAAGATATATTAAATCAAAGCCATCTTTATTAGCAGAGGATATTGAGTTAAAGGGCTACCAGCAAGTTGGTATTAACTGGCTTAACCTTCTTTATCACAACAATTTATCGTGTATTCTAGCTGATGAGATGGGATTAGGTAAAACATGTCAAGTTATCTCTTTCATGGCTCATTTAAAAGAAACTGAGGCGAGTAGAGGCCCTAATTTGGTTATTGTTCCTTCTTCAACTATTGAAAATTGGTTAAGAGAATTTAATAAGTTCTGCCCTGATTTAGTGGTTCAAGCATATTATGGCTCACAACTGGAAAGAGAGGAATTAAGATATGAATTGGATGATAAAGAATATGATGTATTAGTTACAACCTATAATTTAGCAACTGGTGCTAACCTGGATTTTAAATTTTTAAGAAATCAAGGATTTAATATGATTGTTTATGATGAAGGACATATGTTAAAAAACTCAACCTCGGAAAGATATACTAAGTTAATGAGATTAAATGCAAAATTTAGATTGCTTTTAACCGGTACCCCATTACAAAACAATCTTAAAGAGTTGGTTTCTTTATTAGCATTTATGCTTCCAGATTTATTTAACGCAAAACGTGATGATTTACAAGGTTTATTCAACCAGAAAGTATCAACAATTAATGACAAGAATGATGAAAGATATAATCCTTTATTGTCAAACCAGGCAATTGCTAAGGCAAAGACTATGATGACACCTTTTGTCTTAAGACGTAAAAAGAACCAAGTTCTTAAGCACTTACCATCAAAATCACATCAAATCATCGAATGTGACTTGACTCCATTACAGAAGCAAATATATTCCGATTATTTGGAACAAGGTAAGAAAACAAGGTTGGAGAGAGAAAGACGTAAGAATTTAGTAGGAAAAGAGGCCGAAGCAGCAAGAAAGAACCCAATGCCTTCTTCTTCCAATGTTTTAATGTCATTGAGAAAGGCTTCTTTGCATCCATTGTTATTTAGAACTGTATACGCTGATGATAAGATAGAGAAGATGGCTAAAGCAATTATGAATGAACCGGAATATGTTGAAGCTAATAGAGAGTATATTGTCGAAGATATGAAAGTCATGTCAGATTTCGAATTAAATAATTTATGTGAAAAATTCCCCAAGACTTTATCAAAGTTTACATTGAAAGAGAAGGAATTCTTAAACAGTGGGAAGGTTAAAAGCTTGATAAAGCTTCTTAAAGATATTATTGTCAAAAAAGAAAAAATTCTAGTTTTCTCATTATTCACTCAAATGCTTGATATCCTTGAGAAGATCTTGTCCATAAGTGGGATTTCATTTTTGAGACTTGACGGTCAAACTTCAGTCGACACTAGACAAGATTTGATTGATAAATTTTATGAAGACGATAAAATCCCCGTATTTTTACTTTCTACCAAGGCTGGTGGATTTGGTATTAATTTAGTTGCTGCCAATAATGTAATCATATTTGATCAATCATTTAATCCCCATGATGATAAGCAAGCTGAGGATAGAGCCCATAGAGTGGGCCAAACTAATGAGGTGACTGTCTACAAACTAATCACTAGAAACACTATTGAGGAAAATATGCTACAATTAGCAGAAAATAAGTTACAGTTAGACCAATCTATTAGTAGCGATGGAAATGAAGCCAAGCTTGAAGAGAAAACTGCATCTTTATTTGAAAAATTATTATTCGAGGGTAATTAGACATGGATAGATTAAATAGATAAAAAGAAATTCCGGATACAACCGGTTGACTAATGAACCCGGATTTTAAATTCCCTCTGAGATTATTTATTAAATATAAATCAAAAAAGTATCTGATTCATCATCCATTTATAGATTAATAATGTTCATGTTCAAAAAGCAAATACAGCTAGGAACAAGGAGGCCATTATTAGGTGGCTTTAGGTACACAAATATTAGGAATCTTTTTATCCAAACTGTGGATACTCCTAATGAGCAAGCATTGAAATTCTTACCATCAATGAAGATTTTGGAAGAGAATCAAACTAAAGAATTCTTAAGTGGCAGAGAAGCAGCATGTAGTCCATTAGCTCTTAAGTTATTTTCAATAGATGGAGTCAAATCCATTATGTTTGGGTCAAATTTCATAACTGTTGAAAAGACAAGCTCAGACTTGCATTGGTCTCTTTTGAAGCCAGAAATCTTTTCCATTTTGACAGAATTTTTAACAAATGGAAGTCCTATTTTAAATGAAGATTATGAATTAAAGGATGGTATGGAGTTTTGTGAAGAAGATGGAGAAGTGGTTTCCATGATTAAAGAATTAATATTTACCAGAATCAGACCAGCTATTCAGGACGATGGTGGTGATATTGAGTTCGTGCATTTTAACGAAGAAAACGGTGCAGTTTATTTAAGATTGAAGGGTGCTTGTAGATCATGCGACTCCAGTAGCATTACCTTAAAAAATGGTATCGAAAGTATGTTGAAGCACTATATTGAAGAAATTGAATCTGTCGAAGCTGTGGACGATGATTTTACAGTTGACACTGTTGGAAATAGCGCTGAAGAACCTGAATTTATTGCAGCAACACCAACACCTAGACCTAGAAATGACCCACCTGTATTGTAAATAGTTATTTCCGTCTAGGCCAGGAGAATGGGCTATTTTAATGATATTTTAAATTAAAAATTTGATTTTAAAAGTAATACAACCAATTATATATATTATATATATTATATATAGAACATTAATATTTACAAAGTACCTATATATTGTTACCATTGTCTGTATGAGGCTGAAATGAATTCATATTTGGATTTGGATTCACATTATGAGTTGGATTCAGCATGTAAATATATGGATTGTACATGGGGAAATAGCCAATTGTATAACTTATTGGGTAATTTGTTCCTGCTCCATTGTGTAGAGGAGGAACAAAATAATTTGCTGGATTATGAATGCCTCTTTGTTGCGAATTCTGAGTGAGTGATTTTTGAATTGCAAATGATGATTTAATTGCAATAGTTTGATCATTGTAATCAACAATCTTCATATTAGTCAAGATTATTGCCTTCAATGCCATTTTGAATTTTTTATAAAAGATAAAACCAATTCTGCCGTAATTATTCAGCTTCTTAGAATAATACTCAGGTTTAATTATTTTTGCAGACTTAATTTCGCCAAATTGTGACCAAAACTGCTCCCAGAGTTTATCATCATTTTTGAATAATATTGACAAGTTATTCACATATATATTAGTTTCTTGATAATTAATAGTCTTCAGTAACAAACGGGTGATCTGGTTATATGAATTATAGTCCAAGTATTTTAACATGACTGAATCACCATTCAAACATAGGACCATTTGATTAGGTTTGTACAGATGTAAGTAATGATTAAATCTGTGTTGATTAATTGAAATTTTCAAAGTCAGATCTACATCATTTGTAGCATCTTCTTTCTCTTCCACATCTTCTTCTTCTTCAATAGGTATCATTTTATCGTAGTCAAAATTCATTAATTCATCTATCTCCAAGTTGTTGAGATAATACAAACACTTGAGGACATTCATATTCATTTCAGAAGATTGTTTGAAGGAAATATATCCATAATCTTCTAAAGTGATCTTATCCTCTCCTTCTAATTTCTTGACAGGGAATAACATAAATTCAATTGGATGAAAGGCTTGAAATTTTGATATAAATGTTCCAAAATTATTTAATGTCAAATCAAAACCTTTAAAAAGCATTGTTAAATTTTCCAACACTATAGAGTTGTATAGATTTCCATCATTCAGCAGTTCAGACGTATTAGTGTAGAATTGTGAGTCTTTCAATGCTCTCTCTTTCTTGCTTATGTACTTATTTATGTATAAAGAAACCTTCGGATCTTCATGGAATGGATTATCGTCATATTTAAAATTAGATAAAATATGTTCACAGTCAAGGTAGTTATCAAACTTTAAAATAGCATATGACTCATTGTTTTTACTTGATATTAAGTTTGTTTCAATCAAACTTTGGTATAATGATTGCAGATTGAAGAAACTCTTCAACTCTTCCGAATTAACCTTACTAGTAGATAATCGTTTGACAAATAATAACCCTGGATGTGAAATTAGTTTTGAATAGTCAAACTGGATATCAAGTTTGCTATCACATAGACTCTTAACTAATTTATCACTTAAAGCCTTGTTCGTACAGCTGATCTCGGCCAGATCATTATTAATGACAAACTCACTCTCTGATTCTTTGGCTATTTCCTCGACTGCTTTTGAAGTATCATCATCCGGAATGGTAACTATGACTCTAATTGGGAATGCTTCGTCTAAACATGCTTTGTATAAGCTGTGGTTTAAGGCTGTTAAGAGTTCAACGGTATTGCCGGAACTCTCGATTTCATTAGATTCATTTTGCAATAACTTTCCTTCAGGACTACAAGCATTCATAGATAATGACTAAGACTGGTGTACCGGAGTAGAATCGTGTAATTGAATAGAAACAGAACAAACACTACTAAGCTTATATATCTCTAAAATGCACCAAAAATATAGTAGTGGATGATATCAAGTCATGTTGCATTTTATATATATGCCACTTCTAGAAATTACACAAACCTACTAGATCTATATGGAAATTTATTTCAATATTTGCCGATCACGAACCTCAGCACGAACTCAGCACTAATCATGAAATACATAAATAAGATTATTAATATTGGCGGAGAAGATTACGCTATAGCTATTACAGTATCTATTAAACCAATAGCTATCTATGTTAACAAGGTGAATAACTCAAGTTTTGGCGCATATGTTTATACCATTAACGGGCCCAAAGGAGTGTACCTGACCTTACTACAGAATAGCGAGAATTATGAAATGGTACAATCTCTTAATTCATTATTAGTCACGAAATATCAAAGACCAATATATTTGAATATTAGCGGTGATGTATCGAATAACGAGCTTTTGAGAGCGTTGGTAACTGAAATTAACCTGATTCTATGATTGCATTCTCTTGTGAAACTATATCCGTCTATTAACCACGGACTCCCGTGACAGATTTGTGATCTTCAACAGCTTTGAGTGATCCATCGGATACGATCTGGAGAAGCGGAAGGAGTGGAGATGGCCAATGATTATCCCGATTTCTCCCCACTATTTGTGTGATGAGAGAAAAACGAGCCTTGGATTCTATATATAGTAAACATGTGAATTCACGGGCCTAGATTCTAAGCTATGTTCGTAAGTGACGCAATTTAACTTCATATATAGGGTATATAGAAAATGGTGCCATCTATCTGCATTAATTTGTATTGTTAGCAACCTTATAGAACGTCGAACTTAAGAAAACCAGTAATAAAATATTATTGCCGAGACTTTATTTTGATTGTATGCATCAATTGCCGTTTTAAATATATAACCGAAAACTGAAAACATAGAATACGGTTTGTGAAAAGGCTAGAAGAGAATAATCTAGTTCGATAATAAACGACGTAACGCCTTAGTATTAGTCTAGGAATGCCATATTTCTAGTTATCTCTACAAATTCTGGCTGGAAATGAAATTGTGACCGATTCGGATGGATGCACTTTTGGCGCTATTGCATAGTTGAGTTGTCAATGCATATGAAGTTTTTAATCACGTTTATATTGAATTACCAGCTTTTCAGATTTACACTACGTCATATTGTAGGAAGTTGACTTTTCTTTTACTAATCTTCTCAATGGAGATCGTACAAGACTACAAGAACCCTTACAAAGCTGCATTATATCTTGTCATAATCAAGAAACACATTATGCAACTTAATAAAAAGATAATTCTTCAATCCAATCAGATTTTCCTAAAATCATTTCCAGTAAAAGAAAAGTTTAGGAAATGTGTAACAATTAGCTCCTTTTCATGCAAGGTTCATTTTTTCAAAGACTCGTTTTTCTTTCAAAAAAGGATTGTCCCGATCACTCCTTTGAGAGGAATGTATATTAGAAAATATTGAATTTCTCTATACGGAGAGAAATCTGACATACTTTCATAATATTTTGATTTGTATTGATACTCTGTAACACTCACATTGAATTTGAAGGATTTTAGTGTTATTGTTTTTCTTTTACTTATTGCCTGTAGAAAACTACTCATATATCCTAGGAATATAAAACAGATATAATTGACCTCTTCCTGGTCAAACATAAATTTTATTACACAACATATAGTCGGAGTAGTATTTCATTCCTATTTCAGTTACGATAATCATACGCTTATGATTTCGGATTTTCTGCTTTATGGATGATTAAATGAGAATTAACTACATTTTATTAAATTCCATTCTTTAAAATTTGTCCAGAGTACCTTTTGAATACAAGAAATCGTGGAAGTTGTTACTAAAATCAATAAAAAGGTATTTTTGGTTTAGATTGAGTTTTCAGTCATAAAATAATATATACTAATAAAGTTTAAACTGGTAGTTTACGAGACATGACACAAACACATAATTTTGTGCGATGCCTTGCACGACTTTGAACTCCATCGCCTTAAGATAATTTTTCATATACAAATCTACTTGAATAATTATCTAGCTTGAAAATGGAAGTGAACAGACCTAGAGCGACTCAAAAGTCCAGGAAAGGTAAGAAAAGTTGGAGAAAAAATGTTAATATTGATGATGTTGAAGAGGGGTTGCAAGATGTCAGAGATAAAAAAATTATTATGGGCGATGAGTATGATAATGATTTCATAATTGATACGACTGGTGACGATAAGCTCAGATCAAAAAACACTAAAACATTAAAGTCTAGAGAAATCTTGACTAATAAGTCTAAGGTTGCTCCTTTGTTAGTAGAAAGAAATAATAAGAAAACAATTCAAGGTGTTCATAAAACTGAGATCCATAGATTAATGAGGTTATCAGGTAAGGTTCAAGGTGAATCAAAGATGTATGCAAGAATAGAAAAAGATGGAATTGCAAACGTTGATAGTAAGGATATCTGGGGAGAAGCAGAAGAAGATAATAGACCTGAATTTTTAAAGAACCGTAGTGATAAAGAAGTTACTAAGGCTTCTAGAGTTCCAGAAACCCTTAAGCATAAACCAATCAGAATAGCACAAAAAGAGGATACTGTTGATGCTGGTAAATCATATAACCCTTCATTAGAATCATGGAAGAGTTTAATAAATAAGGAATATAGTGGTGAATACGAAAGAGAACTTCAACGTCAAGCTATTATAGATCATCAAGAAAAAATCAAGCGTTTAATTGCAGACTTGGATAATGATGAAGAAGCTAGTGATTCTGAAGAAAATGTTTCTGATAAAGAAGCTGATGCAGAAAATGATGACTTCAAGCTTTCTATTAATCAACCAACACAGGTAAAGATCAAAACTAAGGCTATAAGAAATAAAGAATTGAAGCACAAGAAGAGATTGGAGTTAGAAGACAAGCTTAAAGAATTAAAGGAGCAAGTTAAGGAATTAGAAAAATTAGATGATATAAATGAAGTTGTCAAGGAGAAACTTTCCAATACCAAAACCAAGCTGGAAAAGGCTCCAAAGAAACTTTTCAAATATAATACCATCCAAAAGCCTCTTGAAGTTAAATTATCAGATGAATTGACTAGTAATTTGAAGGACTTGAAACCAGAGGGTAATCTATTGTATGATCAGATGTTGAACTTACAAACTTCAGGTAAGGTTGAGACCAGAATTCCTGTTGCTAAGAGAAGAAAGTATACACCAAAGATCACCGAAAAATGGACATACAAGGACTTCAAGTGACCTATCCCATGCATTGCACCTACGTTCAAAATTATATAATTCATTCAGTTTTCCTACATCTTGTAATAAACATTACATCGAGTCATTATGTATTTTAATAATCTAGATTATAAAACCACAATTTTTTAAATTTAAATAATAATATGATAATTTACTGAAATAAGAATGCTAATTAACCTCATGACATTAAGACAAGTCCCAGTTTCCAGTGACATATCCTCTGTATAATCTTTCTCTGAAGGAGAAAAATTGGTCTCTGTATGGAGTCCAGTATCTTTGTAATTGGACGTCAGCAGTCTTGAAATGTTCTGGTGCAATAGGCTCAGCAGACTGCCCTCTCTTTACTCCTGTTAATAAAAAGTCTCTTTTCATCATGTTTTCATCCCATGAGTCTAAGTCGAATCTGTCCTTCTTCCAACCGTTATCCCAGTATCTAATGAATCCAACACCGTGACCAGCCAAACCGAAAAAGGCGGTCATGATGGCATATGGCAATAAACCTTCGAATGGAACTGGCATTATGCTATATCTATTGTTGTGTTTATCGTCTACCTAACTTGTCAAAAAATGTGCAAATTACGTTTTGATATTTGATTTTTTTGATTGGATAGAATTAATTCTGAGAAAAAAATGAAATCACGTGTAATATCACGTGCATACGGATCACAAAAGAAGTATTAATTTTGGTGACTATCATAATAATAATAATAAAAATAATATATAATCGATTTAATTTTATTATATAGGGGTATGTCTTTGTACATATTAAAGGGGAGTGTGAGGTTATTAACTTCTGTTAATCAAGATTAGATCCCCATAGTTGTTGAACAAATCTGTCCATTCTTACTGGAATTCGCAGCTGTGCCACAGTCCACGGATGATTAAGCATTTGTCTAGGACTTGGTCTCTCATTACTATTCTTTCTCAAACAATACGAGATGAAACTCTTAAACGATTCACTCCAGTATATTCCTTCCAGGGGAATATCTTCCAATGTAGGCTCATATTCTAACATTAACGATAATAACTCTATTGGGCCAAGTGGCTGTTGGTCTTCAGTAGAAAATGGGAACTTACAGGTTGCTACTTCTAAAAGCGCGAGACCCAAGGACCACACATCACATGTGACGGTGTAAGGCTTACCCATGATTCTTTCGGGTGCCATATAATATTGAGTACCAACGAACGTAGTCGCAAGTGAGTTTACCACCTCACCACTAACACCGAAATCACACAACTTAATATTACCTTCTGCGTCTAGAAGAATGTTCGATGGTTTAATATCTCTATGAATAATTTTTTGTTGATGCAAATAATTGAGTCCTTTTAATATTGATTCGGCAACTTTACCTAAGACCTTTTCATTAATTCTATTAGTTGGATCTAGTTCGATAGTGCGCTTGTAGATAGCATCTAATGATCTTCCTGCCATGTATTCCATAGCAATACCAATCATCTGCTGACATTGGACCATGAAAGTACCGTAATACTTCACGATATTAGGTGAGTGACATAATCTATTATATTGTAGTTCTCTTATTATTTGTTTCTGTACATCTGCGTTGGGATCTGCATTAATAAGCTTCAATGCAAATATTTTTGAACCACTTTTCAATCTACATTTTGATACACTTCCGCCATTTCCTTCACCTAGCTTGTTAATTTCAACAATTTGGTTTGTATCGGCAATCACTTTCCAATCTTCTGGAGTTAACACTTCTATGTCCACTGGTTCTGTAAACTCCTTGGTCACATTGAAATGATTACCATGAAATCCTTTTCCACTATTTTCATTATTTTCATTAATATTGTCATTATGATTACTTCTACTACTACTACTTGCAGAATCCAATACAAACCCAGGGCTATCGCCTGGGGTTTCCTTACCATTCATTGTATCAGATGAGCTAGAATAACTTCCGCTGATTTTAGTGAAGTCAATAGGAGGAGGTTTCCTTTTTAGGTTACTTCTCTTTGGCGTCTCGCCTGCAGAGCTCAATATTCCTTCTCCTGGTGCCTTGTTAGTAGGTATAGTAAGATTCGGAAGTCTTTGATCATTCCCTCTTTTTTTAGTTGGCAAATTAAATATTGGAGGCGGATTCGACATTGGCACAACTCATCCAGCTTATGATACTCTAAAATTAGTTTTCTGATAAATTTTGGCGTGATCCACCAAGCTTTTTAATTGATAATAATCAATGAATTAATGCCACTTTTTATAGCTAAAGCTCTATGTTTTAATTGGTACAACACCTGTTATATATGTAACGCTTGTAATTCTACACCAGATTCCCTTCAGGTATATTACTGTATACGATGAATTGATTATTGATTAGCAAATAATGATTATATTTTCTTTGATTTTGTCTCACAATCGACCCCTAATTTAAATGGTGCGACTCGTTCTACTGTGTGAGAAGAGTCATTATGTAAGAAATATTTAAATCGACAAAAAACTGGTAATTATGAATGCTATATAGTTTCTTTATTTGTAGACTTCTTCTTTGGTGCTGCCTTTTTGGCCGGTGCTTTTTTAGCTGGTGCTTTTTTAGGCTTCACTTCTTTGATAAGCTTGTCTTTCTTAGTGTCTAGAGTATCAGAGGTTGTTTCTTCTTCTTCTTCATCTTTGACAGTATCATCTTCTATGACATCTTCAAAATCAACAGCTTGCTTTCTTCCAACGCTTGAACCTATAGAATTACCGGTCTTGTATATAGCAATTGGATGAGAGGTGCTATTGTATTTTCTAGTAAAGGCAGTTTTGACTTTGGTGGGTATTTTCTTCAAAAGGACGTCACCTTTATTATCTCCAATACCAAAGTCAATAATACAGTCCCAATCCTCTTTTGAAAGGTAATAGTAATCCATCATGTCGATGACTTCAGCAATTCCTTCGTCATGGTCTTGAATAATTGGCTCCGTAAGCTTTTTAGACATTAATGGAATGTACTCTAATCTCAATTCTGTCTTATCAGTGGATGTTCTAAGACGGGTGTGATATTGTATTTCTTGTAAGAATCTACTGTATTTCATGGCTTTGGAATTCTGGCCTAACCAGCCAGCAAAATTTATTCTTTGTGTGATGGTACCTGCTACTTCAGACGATGGTCTTACAGAAGACATAACAGCGTGGAAAGGTAAAAGACTCCATTGCTGTTCACTAGATCTGATTAAGGAGTTGATGTGGTCAGATTGGGAAATAGAATCAGCTGCATTTGCTACTCTTTCTAGATGATCAAGTGCACTATTAGAATTGCTTGGTCTAGTTGCCAAATAATTCTCCTGGATCATCAATGGAGTAAAATCAATGTCATTGAAATAAAGGTCAATTTTGTCATTTAATGTGTGATTAGCATTAGGATTATAGATTTGACCATTTAATAACTTTGAGGTAATGTCAAATGGTTTAAGAATCGTTTGCTTTTTCCATGCTTTTGCAAAATCTCTAGCTTGTTCATGACCAATGACTTTCTGTGTCTTAGAAACAGTGGATAATAAATTAATCATTTGTCTCATATCATTATTCGTAGCTTGTACTAATTGACTTATAATTGTAGGATCCAATTTAATCTTTTCTCTTAACGAAATGGTCATTAATCTTGATTTGACTTCAGTTTCCGAGGGCCTTCTAAATGGCAAATCAAATGTAGTTCTATCAAATGTTCTCATTTTAGGTAACGATTTATCATTGCAAATCAAAATCATTGGCATTTTAGTGATCTTACAGAAAGCAGATAATGCACCAGCTCCACCTCTATCACCACTGGACATACCATCTACTTCATCCATAATAAGACAAAATCTTTTATCATTCTTATGACTATTTTCAACATCACTTTGACCCTTGAAGAAACCTACAACAGATGTATTATTAAGTACTGATTTGACGCTAGAATTCAACAATGACTTGGATCTAATATCCGATGCATTCTTCTCCAAGATATCGTATCCTAGATCCTTAGCAATTAAATGAGCAGCACTAGTCTTACCTATACCTGGAGGGCCACTAATCAAACATGCTCTGAATACTCCAGATCCATCTGGCCCCGGATTCTTGAACCCTTCCTTTGAATATTCAAACCAATTCTCAAGCCACCTTTGTAATTTCTGAATTTGGCCCTTATTACCACATAATTGATTTACCGAGGAAGGTGCATATTTTGTAGTCCATAATTTTTCATCATTGGTAAAAGACCGTGAAGTCAGGATAATTTCAACCTTATTACCATTGCTCTTGTCTGAATGTTCTCCTTGAGATTTTTTGGCTTCTTCCTTTTCTTGTTGACTTTCCTTTAACGCTTCTGCTTCTGCTTCTTCCATTATTTTACGTTCTTCTTCCTCTCTTTTCTTACGTGCCAAGATAGCCGCATCGCCACTTCCTCCATCAACAGGCATACTTTGAAGTAGCTGGATAAACCCATCTTCGCTTATAGCTTTAATCTTATTTGTCTTTATTTTTTTGACTTTTGATGGACCAGCATCATCCCCTATAACAACCAAGGATGTTTTACCAGAAATAGATTTGGTAACCTTAGCACCATATTTCTTTGCTAAATTCTCAGAAGTGTCACGATCTAATCTGGGTAATACCCCAGTAAATACTATTGTCAATCCTGATAAGCAATTTGGTTGGGCTTCTGGTATGTCAACAGGCTCTCCGGCTTGTTGTGGCTGATTCTTTGCTGCTGATGCAAAGAAATTGAATTTTTTGCTATCGTTGTCATCTACATCTGGTAAGTCAGCGTCAGGAATAGACTTTAAAACCTCTTCGGCAGATAACACTTTACCTGACGCATTATCGTTAGAATTACTCTCTTCCTTGATATTTTTCTTTGCTTCTTTAGAATTCTTCTTTACAGGTGACAGAGCTTCTTTCTTGGTTGAATTGGCTACTTTCTTTTGTGGTTTTGCTTTAGCCGCTGGTTTCTTTTCTTCAACGACTTCAATAACATCATCTAGCTGCATTTGATCGTCCTCTTCCGAATCCAAATTTACAATATTTTTAGGAGCTGCTCTTCGTTTCCTAGCTGGAGATTTAGCAGGCTCGTCGGCAATATCAATTACTTCACTATTAGCTCTCTTTGCTGGTGGTTCTACGTCGGCATCAACAAAATCACTTTTCGTCTGTTTCCTTGTAGATGGCGTTCCAGAGGTCTAAAAGAAATATAAGTTAGTAACTTTAAACGCTCAATTGATTAACCATTATAAACACTTACTGGTGATTTACTCTTTGAGTTTTTATTCCCAAAGAATTCTCTAATATCCACCATCTTATACGTTTGTATACAATTAGTTAGAAGCAATATAATTCGAAATTTTAATTATTACGCGGTTCTACATACACGCATTCTTTTGGTGCTAAATCTAATTAATGGCTAAATAGAATAGTGAATATGACAATAGTTTTATAGCTTAAGCTTAGTAGGAAGAGAATTGGTTAGATCACTTTCCACTAGACTCTTTTTCTAAGAAATCAGTCCACAAGGAAACAAAACTCTGTCTTCCGGACTTATCTCCATCTTGGGTAGCTTTCCCAGATTGATTATGAGATAACCCAGCAGATACCTTTTGATGTTCGTCCCATTCTAAAAGGGCACTAATAAGCTGGAGTGCTTCGAATTTCTTTGAGTCACCTCTAGGAAATTGTAAGAAACTGATTATGACGTTTGAAATTAACTCTTTATCAATGGTATTGTTAGAACTGCCCAGTTGTTGCTTTAACATTGTCAATGCTTTAGTAAGATGCTCATTCAATATTATGGCTTCGTGTCTTAATTTCCCAATAATAAGCTGTTTACTGTTAACCTCTGCTTTAACATTGTCAAGACTAGAAAGTTCACTTTCAAGTGAACTGATCTTGGTTGTATTTTCGTTGATCTTCGCTTCAAGAGTAGCTTTCTCAGCCTCTAAAGCTTTTACTGCACTGTTAGCTAAGTCTAGTTGTTTTTGACTCTCTGAAGTTATAGATTCGATAGTTGAATTTTTGGTTTCAAGAGAAATGTTGCACTGAGAAATTGTATCTTGTAATGATTTTATTTCATTATCCTTTAACGCTATTTTCTCGGTAAGCTCTTCGATATTTAGTAATAATGTTTTGTTTTCCATTTGCACTTCATTTTCTGCGAGTTTGACTTCATTCAATTCAGCCTTTAATTCATTGATCTTTTTAGTTAGCCTGGAGTTAGCATTTTCCAAGTCATATTTTTCATCCTGTAAGGTAGAATCTTTTGTTTGAAATTCCCTTCTAAGAGCAGTCAAAGAAGTCGAAAGACGATCACACTCGCTATTCAAGTCATTACTCTCCTCCGTCAATTTTTCTACAGTTTTATGCAATTGCTCATTCAGAGAAGTCAACAGTTCAACTTTGGCTATCAATTCTGAATTTGTCTCCTCTTGGCTTGATAATTTCTCCTTCGTTTCTTCCAATTCGACCTGAGCTTCTTTCATCTTGGAAAATACCGATTTCATCGAAGATAATTTACTTAACAACGTATTATATGAAGATTTAGTCTCATCTCTCTCGGCTTCAGTTTCCTGGAGTCGCTTTTTAAGGTCTTCTACTTCAGAAGTTCCTGAATCATTATTGTTGTTGTTTTCGATATTCTCAGGCAATGGCGTATGTTTGATCTCATTTTCAGCATTCGTCAATTTTTGATCCTTCTCCTCTATTACTCTTTCCTTCTCTTCTAAAAGTTTTGTCTTTTCTTCAACTTCCAACTTTAACTGTGCAATTTGCTCTTGCAATGACTTGGAAGCCTCTCCATTTTCATCACCAGATTCCTCTATTGGAGTAGAACACGGTGATTTTTCTTCCATATCTTCTTTTGACCCGTTGCTTTCTTGGGTCTTATTTGATGTCACATTTGAGCCCTTATTCAGCTTCTTTTTATTCTTAGCCATCTCTGTTGTACAAATTAATTAAACCTCTCTTTTGTTAATTATATTTAGACCAAGTGTTTTGGTCTTGTCTACAGGACAATAGATTTTTCACAATAATAGCGTAAAAATATCACTAGACACTGATTAGCGTATCATAGTAATACTAACTAAACAGTACTTAGTACTAATGCTAATCTATGGCTACAAGGGTGGTAAGTGATTTTTTTTACTGTAGCAAACATTCAAATGTATTAACCTATACAATACACATTCTCAAACACATAGTAGTAGTATCTTTAACATTAAAACGTTTTATTATGAGTTAGGAGAATATAAAATCATTTTATACACATTGACAACAAATACAACTTAAGAATATAATGGAATAATATATAATAGTTCTTCAGATAAAGTTGATTTAGATGTTAGATGGGTAAAGCATGATTCTAACGGAAGCACCAAAGGTCTTTGGTGGTAAGTTCTTCTTGAAGTTAGCTCTGACTAAACCGTTGTTACCGTGTGGTCTGGTAACCTTACCCCAGATAACTCTGATCTTAGAACCTCTGACTTCCTTGGAAGCTCTGTAAACGTAAGCGATTCTCTTACCTAAGTAGAACTTAGCTTCTTGAGCGTTCTTAACACCTTCAACTTCGATTAAAGAAACATTTGCGTTAGTGACGCTTTTAGAACGTTGGTAAGAAACGTGTCTACCTTTAACGTATACTAGAAATAAGTTAGTATTCACTTTTGAAATTTTGATAACCTACGGTATTCAGTATGTGACTCGTGGACTTTATAATATTGATGTGCCTTCAAAATGGTTCTGTGGTTTATAATCGACCAAGCACTGATATTATTGATATCTTATTGAAATCTCTTGAATGTGTTGGATGTGATTTATTTTCTTCAAACCAAATAAGAAAACTCTACTAATACGTTTGAAAGATTTCATTTGGACTCTTACACTTAACAAATTGTAAACTTCCTTAATTTTATTCTCTCATAGTGATAATTTTTCAACCACCTTCATCATCCATACAAAGACTATTTCAAATTGCACAGTTCATACTAGTTCCCACGATACATTCTACCGTTGTTTTAAATAATTATAACATACATCTGTGAGATTCAGCCATTTTAACTCTATAGTGTCTAATTAACTAAAGGTAATTTGGTTTCTTCAAATAAAAATTTTTAGTATAATCTAAGAGTATTACCTAACCCACCGCAGACCGCACTACTGGGAAGACAAAAATTTCTCGAAAATTTCCGAGTTTTGTGTAACGTTATCGTAACTATGGGTGTTGAGGTGTTTTCTCAGAAAATCGTGTGAAAGAAAAATTCGCACAAAAATGTGACAGTCCGTATCACGTTTAGCCCTATATTTATACACGTGAATGCCCTAAGCTTACTTCATTTCCATGTGATTTTCCGTTACCGGAGTCGGAATTTTATACCAGCTGTCATAGTTCCTTGCATCTGCGACTAATTAGAATTGCAAATGGCAAAATCCAGCCATCATGACAATTTTGCAATTTAGCTACAATTGAAGAGTTTATAAATTAATTTATTTAATAAAGTGTACATATCTAATGTATTCGCTTAGGTATAAATTAGCATTAAGCAAAGATAAATGCAGAAAAAGAGCATTAGCAGAAGAATGTAGCTACAATAAAACCAATCCGTGGTCCCAGTGTAATGGAGTGTTGAAAGTGTTGTATGTAGTTTAATGTGGACAACAACAATTTATAGTTTGATGTATTCCCTTAGATGATGAATGGCACTTAGATTTTGATTTCTGATTCTGATTCCCATTTAGACGGGTCAAATCTCCAGTGCTTGGAAGTACCCTTATCATGCTTAGATTGCTTCAAAGTACCAGATGGGGCATTACGAGTAGACAAGTTTGCTAAGTTTGTCAAGTTAGTGAAAGGGTCTAAAATAGGCTCTTTGGTATCATAATCGACTTCCTTGAACCATCTAGTAGGCCAGGCGCTACCGGCCTCTTGCTCTTCTTTTCTCATTTCACGTTGTTCATTTTCAATAATGGACTTCTCCTTGTGAATCAAATCGTAATCAGACTTTTTAATTGCTTCACTAACTTTCAACCAGGCTCTTCTTGATTCTAATTGGTGTTGTTCCTCAATTGGCTTGACTAATAAGACTTCTGGAGATTTATTTTGGGCATCGTAGAACAATTCATCAGACTTCGAGGATGGGGCGCTGGAACCCTTCTTGATATATGACTTACCAGACCATTGTCCGCCAATAGTTACAAAGGCATTCTCCTTGTGCAGAGTAGCTAATTGATCACGGAAAATTCTAGCCTTGAATGTGTTCTTCTTACCAGAGAAATATCCTCTTCCAGAGAAATCAACACTAGCAATGTAACCATTTGAGGCTTGAATGTATGAGGTACCTTCTAATTCTACGAATGGTGAAGCGGTGATTAATCCTTCAATGTGCAATGGTGGCAAAGTGATGATGTATGACTCGTTCAAACCCTTAAATTCTAAGATAGCATGACCGTATTGCTTGACATTAATAGTAGTAGCAGATATAGTAGCAACAATACCATTGTATCCCTGCAAGGAAACGTTATTCTTATCATTGAAGATAGTGTATGCGGTGACTGGAGGATGGTGACTCACTTGTTCAGACAATAATACAGTTTCACCTAACTTTCCTTCTTCGGATTTATCTTCCCATTTACCTACGAAAACCTCACCTAAGAATGGGTTCAATGGCTTCTTCTCAGAGCCCATACTTTCGTTTCTTGAACAATATTGTGATCTTAAAGTAGAAATGAACCACTTAGTAACAGCAATGATTCTTTTCAATGCCATAGCTTCTTTCTCAGCTGTATCGGCGCCTTCGGATTCCACTAAGAACGCAGGTTCAATTAACAAGTCAGGATGTTCGCCCCAGTACTGAGAGTACTCTGCTTGGGATGTAGGAGACAAGATAAATGGAGGTGCAGTTAATGAAGCCAAGTCCCCGTTAAACGATGCAATTGACTTAAGAAATGACGTCCAAGAACTGGAGGAAGCGACACTAGACATCTTGTGTTAATCTTGTGTTAATCTCGTGTTATATGAAACGTATTAGATTGATACAACCAAAAAAAACGATGATAAACATATACGAATTATACGATAATTTTTTTGTGTTCTGGGAAATGAACACAGCCAGAAAATCTCACAAGTTGCTGACACGTGAAATGTGAATTTGCACCCAATGGACATGGAACCTGTAACGCTTTGGTAAAACTTTAAGTAAAAAGAGACTACATCAGAACAGCATATAGTATATAGAGTTATAGTGTATTGTGTATTGTAATATTTGGTTTTGAATACGGAACAGGGACTAGAGAATAACCATTTCGGAGTGATGCATCTGACTGATGTCGTGAAAAAAAGAGCAATAAATGACTGTTTACTCGATGTTTTGAAGGTATTTATAGTGATTAATAGTATGGTATATATGTGGTTATAAAAATTTTGTCATTTAGGAGAAAAAGTAAGATATTCATTTCACTTAAATATCTCGGTATTTGTGTTTAATGGTAAAATCTGTTAGTGGTATATTAAAGCTAATATGGTGAAGAAATATCTATTATAAAGAGGTCTCCATTATAAAGAAGGCTCTATTTTCTAAGTAATTGTTATTACATCTTATTTTTCCATTTGATTTAATAGAATAAAATATTTTAAATGCAATATGTTTTGTTGTGTTCCAGGTTGCAGTTGCGAAATATATTGAAACTTTATTCGGAAAAGTATACAAACAATTAGTTTATTGAGGATGTTCTAACATTTAATCAAATCGGACCACTATAATTTTAGTAATAGTTTATATTTGAGGAATTTTTTCAATTTTAGAACTTTTTGTCTAATTATTTAAACTTAATACAATTTCATAAAATATGTTAATATTATAATAATCTTGAATATATTAAGTAATCTTATGATATAACTAGATAAACTACTTGACAATCACCAAGTAAATATAAAATACAACTTTATTCTAATATTAACTCTTTTTATGTGGTAATTATAGTTCTGGATTATACGATATTAGAAGTGAACAAAATAGAAAGCCATATTATTCACAGAATTCAATTGTAATTGATTTAATGCTCTATTTTAATTCTCGTTCTTCATACATAACACTATTATACTAAATATTAATAAATGTCCATATATGTAAAAATCAGCTCTCTAGGACGGTTTATTCCTTTCTGTCTGCTTATAAACACTATAATTTGATATAAATCCCGTACAGATCTAATACCATAGCAATACCAGTGAACAAGCCACAATAGACTAAAAGCACCACGAAGGCAATAAAATCTGAACACGATAAGGTGTCAATTGTCATATTTACCAATCCAGTACCTAAATTGGCTAACAAGAAAATTGCCAACCCATTAGCATTAATGGCTTTAAAAACCCTAGATTCAGCATTCTCTCTCAAGAAAGTTTTGTCGATCATGTTAAATGCTAATAACATCACTGAGTTGTATGACACAGTCCAGATAATATACGAAAAGTTCGCCAATCTTCTGGATACAGCAGTGAAGTAGAATGATTCCTTCACTAACCAAAATAACGTCTGGTAAAATACGCTACATATCATAAGGCCCTCGGTAGTGGTTACTGTAAAGAAATTACGTTTTTTTGTATTCTTGAATGCACGATAAGTACTCATCTTCAACAAGTTATTTGGAGTTTGGAAGTCTGTCAATACAAATGATCCGAAAGATTGGCCGAATAAAAAGATACTGAAATACCCAATGAAAGAGAAAATGCCCTCTTTGTTCATTGTAACTATATTATCCATTCTATTATCAGATCTTAAAATAAACTCCAATAAATGTGTTTTGTTGAGTGCAAATTCGTACACCAAGCCGATAACAAGTGCAACTATGGCCCGAGGAACTATATTGAGAATAGGATCCAAAATCGCTAAAAATATTGGTAATAATCCAAGTGTCATGAAGAAATTCCAGTGGATCCCGTATTCAGTTACATGTTCTTGATATTCTAAAGTCTTCACACTCAACAATCTTATAACTCCGAGCATTAATACTGGAAGGGCTTTATATGTGTTTCTGATCACCAATTGGATATACTTAGAGAAAGAAAACTTATAATCTGGGTTTCCTGGCTGAAACGCTTGCTTAATCAAAGCTCTGGAGTTCACAAGTCCCATAGAAAACACAAATGACCCAACACCTAAATCCATCATAGAAGTTCCCCAAGTTTCGACCTTGGCGAATCTTCTGGGGAAAATGTGGAAATCCACTGCAAGAATAGCAATATTTGTCAATACCATCATTATAGATCTGTATGCCGTAATAAATGGCTTCTTAACAAGCAATTCTTCCTTATTAGCTTTACGAGCTGGTTTAACAGTATATTTCGACCTGTTCAAAATATAATACCCTATACATGGTCCAAGAACTAACAAATAAAGCACTCTCACATTGCTACTATACAAAGTCAATGAACAGAGTGTACTCAACACATTTAATGCAAAATCCAACGGAAGAGGGGCCGATTTTCCCGTTCCTGATGTTATTAACGTGTAACCCAAATACCCAGCTAACCCCACAGCTGTAACTTTATAAATTTCCAGGACACTTCCACCCAAGAGTCCTGTCACGAACTGTTCCTTTTGTTCCTTTAATGACATTTATACTTGCAATTGTAGTTATAATTTGTGTCACTAAGATTTAGTGTTAGGTGTTCCACTGAAAAATTGAATCTCCAGATATTTCGCATCGAAAATTAAATTATCACCAATAGTGAAGGACATCGCTAATATCTCATTAAATATGAGTAGTATGCTGGGCGATAATACAGCTTTAGATAGCAATTCTTCTATTACAGGATCTGATGAAGATAACAGAACAAAAGTAGACGAATTTTCGGAACCAGGAACCCCAACAAAGTCCGTGAAGGATCTTGACGAACTTGACAAGAAGATCAAAATGTATGGTACTACTACGCCTAAAATACAGATATCTTTAGACAATAACGTATTATCGCTATCACCCTACAGTTCTAATAGCAATTATGGTGATGATGGTGTACTCTATTCGGATTCTGATGGTTTATCGCAGACATCATTGGAGTTAAAGCCGGAGAAGTCTAATGTATCGTTGGACTCGAATTCGGTGAAGGAAAAGACTAGTGGAAGTGGAACAGAAACTCCCAAGAGTAGAAGAAGACTCAGTCTGAGACGGCCAGGTGATGAAAAAGCATCACATTCAGGTACACCGAAGCCTAGGAAGAGACTTAGAAGAAAGTCTAATAAGTCCGATGGAGATAGTGAAAGATCATACCGTTCGTCTGTACGTCATTCAGAGTACCCTAGCGGGTCTGGGTATAGTCTGATGCCTGCACCAGGTAAGATATTCCGCAATTTGCTCATTCTAGAAGAAGACCTACGCCAACAGGTTTCCCAGCAGAAGGCACTTAGAAGAAAGTATTTAACGTTTTTGGCCATTCTTTGTTCATTGATAACTTCAATTGCCCACTATTTGTTCTTTACCGACCCCAATAATACCGCTAGTGGAACGATAAGAATAATTTTGCAATTCACATTATTGGGATTGTTGGTAACAGTAATGTTGTACCATCTTTCTGGTGAATATCAGAAGACTATTGTGCTTCCTAGGAAATTCCTTTCGTCAACAAATAAGGGGTTGAGACAACTTAACGTAAGATTAGTTAAGATTAAGACTCCGCTAACTGATAATATTATTGGTTTAATTCGTGAGTTTATGTTAAGTATTGCTACAATGTGTTTGAATTCGTTACACAAGGTGTATCCATCAACGCAAGGTAATAGGAATCTGAAATTAGAAGTATTTTTGGTATCTTGCCAGGCACAATGTCAGCCAAGAGTTGGGTTAACAGATGTTAAATTAGTATTGAATCCTAGAGTGTTTAATATAGTAATCAGGGAAGGATGGGAGTTGTACAGGAATGAATTTTGGATTAATGAAGGCGTGAGGAGAAGAAATCATATATTGGCATTCTTAAACCCTCCACCAGAAGGAGCTGAAAAGAACAAGCACATCAAGAAAGAAAGGAAAGAAAGACGAGATAAGAGAAGACCTACAGTTTCTAGTAAAGATAAATTAAGTGAACACAATTTAAAACAACTAGATAAAATTGCCAGTCAAGAATCGCTAACTGCGTTCAGCTCAGGATTCAATAGCTTGGAAAATACTCCATCCCCACCGACTTACGATATATAGGTTTATATATTTAATTATTAATAATAGCATCACTAACTACAGTTCCAAAAACAACACATTCAAGCAACGACGAACCTCCTAATCTATTTCCTCCATGTACCCCACCAGAAACTTCACCAACTGCAAAAAGGTTTTCTACTGTCTGGGCATTTTTGTTAATAACCTGTCCATACTTGTTTATCTCAATTCCTCCCATTGAGAAATGTAAAACTGGGGTTACAAGCCCATAATAGAAAATTTCATTCTCTTCGAACTTAGACCCAAACGATTTGCGTCCAAATGGATCAACATCTTCAACAGCATGATCATACTTTTTGAATGTTTCACGGATCTCACCGGTACTGAAGGCTAAAAGAGGATTGAGTTTATCTAGAAGCTTTACTAGATCATCGATATGTCCTTCAAACATTAAGCCCTGTTTCGTATAAAAGTCAATATGGGATTTAGCCTTTAAATAATCACTCTGGTTAATAACTACCACTGCAACTGGCGTGGACTCGGCAATACCTAATTGATTTTTGTCAACACGGCAGTTGCTTAATATGGCTTCAGTAACCAAGTCTCTTGTTGTCAATTCATTAACGAACCGTCTAGCAGAATTAGGAGAAAGTAATATCCCACCTATACCCCGCAAAAGCTCTCCTCCAAGGAACTTGAATTTACTTGATACATCTCCAAGTTTTATAAAGCCAGTAGGATGGAGTTGGATCTGATCCATATGGATTAATCTAGCACCGGCATCCCTCTCTGCAATAATCTGTCCTTCACCAACAGTTTGAGGTCCATTAGTCAGGGGAAATGATAAGAGATCAGGTCTAAATCGAGACAAGAGTGAATTAGAAGTGAATCCCGCCGAATACCCACCAGTAGCAAGTACTAAGTTGTCACAGTAAATTGTCTGTTTTTCCTCTCCACGAGAATATTCAACCCCACTAATTCTTTCATCGGCATCTAACAAGATCCTTTCTAAACTAGTCTCCTTAAGTATGGTTAGCTTCTTATCTGGGCCATCGCTATACGATTGTAATTTGGAGCTGAGTTGAGAAATAATAGCAAACCCTGGAGGAAGTTTTCCACTGCCTCTATGAGTCCTAGGATATGAATGTCCTCCTAATTGTGTTAGTACCAGCAAATCAATGCCATTTTCTTCCAGAGTCAACCAATTAAGCGCCTTTTTAGAATTGGCTGCTAATATATTTACCAATTGCTCATTACACAATCCCTTCCCTGAAATTAATGTATCCTTCACAAAAGTCTCTACAGAGTCTTCTGGAGAATCTACGGCATTTATTCCAGATGATGCTTTAATAGAATTACCACCAAGCTTGTCTGTCTTCTCGATGAGTACAACTTCACGTCCCTTCTGCAATAATTGCAACGTCGTTGTGAGTCCAGCTAACCCAGAGCCTACTACCACTGTTTCAACATGTCCTGATCCCATAGAAAACAAATTTTGGCCAGATACTTTACTGATAATCCGTTTTAATATTTGATTGCCGCCGTTTGCAATCATCAGCAAATATGTCTCAGTCACAAATAATGTCACTAAGCTACAAACAAGAGCAATTAATAATGATGTTCGTTGAAGAAATCTAATCTTGACAGGCTATAATCACAGTTATAGCTTTATATTCGTCTGATAAATTTACTATTAAAATAGTTCATATTTATGCAAAATCAACTGATTCTTTTATAGAATGATGTTTGTTTTTGTGTAACTATCTATTTTCACGCCATTATCTCGTATTTGAAATCGGGATGTTCCAGAGTAACAAACTATTTGGAATGATAATATGGGGTCAGTTATAATATTAACTAAATTACAACCATATTAATAAATTTGACAATAAATAAAGACTTTTAAAACAGTTTGCTTTAATTGTTTCAATTGAAACAATTTGGTTAAATGGATTGCAATTTTTGAACAATGCTCTAATTAATGTACCTCTTAAGCTTAACTAATGGTGACACCATTTATCAAACGATTATAGTCTCTTGCCTTAAGTTTTTATGAGAATTTAACTGGTTTATAGTAATAACGACGTGTACTCAGGTAAAATTTTCCTCAGTAACACATAAGTAATTCAAGCCTATCCAAAAATTATGTGAATTAGATTTAATTATGTGTTACACATATTTGAATAGTTGTGTTTTTGCTGCGAATATTATTTTCACTCCAATAATTGAATAATCCTTCTCGTAGATACGGCAATTTTAGCTCAGCAATTAATTAAGTCATTCAAATTCATAATTTAAATATATTCATTTTATAGAAATAGGGTACCAACATTAAAGTTGAATAATATACCACTACTTCAATAATCGAAAATAATTTATAGATATTAAATTAGTACAAAACCATTTTGCTAACATGAACGATTTCCTTCGAGATCTTAAATAATGTAATAGCAATATTTATAGAAAATATATCTTCATGATGTAAACTAATATGGCTCTTTTCCGTAAAATGGGTCTATTTGACGAAAAGATGTTACATTGAGATTCTTTTAACATTTACGCCCCTCAGATCCTCATTCTGATTTATTGACGGCGGTTCATTTCTTCGATCTGTATGACCTTCATTTTGTGTGGATGGTGAAATATAACTATTATAAATCACAATGGCTCTATTCGTGTTACTTTCATTTTGAAGTACAAAGGGAGGAGGATAGTTTCTATTGTTAGTCACATTACCTTCCTTTTTATGACCACGATTTTTCTCATCAATCTTACAATTATCAATCCCAAAAATCTCATCAAGAGATTTAAGATCTCTCAATTTATGTGCTTCATTATTTTTATCATCGGATAGTCCAAAATCTATTAATGTAATTTTCCCTGATAAAGATACATGGATATTGGATATTCTAATATCATTATGGCTGATCCCCAAACTATGAAGTTCCTTGAGTCTCGATTTGATGACGGTATATACTTTATAACTATCCCATTTCTCCTTTGGTAATTCTTCCCCCAAATATTCAAATATATGCATTAGATTATCATAAACACCATTCCAGTATCCAGAGGCAAATAGTTTTGGGTAATTTGAAGCATAAGGTGACCCTGCGATTATTTCATTCATTCTAAGTTCATTGAAGAATATATCGTAATATTCACTCTTAGTAGGTGTTTCTAGGTATATCAAATCATGCATCTCCCAATCTCTGCTAGAATAATGGTACAGTTTGACAAATACTTCTGATGGAAGGTCTATACCTATTTCAGGATAGCATTTTGGAGCATCATATAATACACGACAAGTAGTACCACTTTCGATAACTCTCTTCACCCTTCCTTGGGCTACTTCCAACAAAGCATATAAACATGGGTTCCGTTCTTTTTTTGCTGGCACTTCCTTTTCCCTAAATGGATCTAATCCTTCAATTGGTCTAGACGCTTCAAAAAGTGGAGCCAACTTCTCTTTTGTTGCTAATAACTCAGCAAAATCTTTATAAAAGAATCCGGCTATTGCAGATCTTAAAGTAATTCCATTATCAACAGTTTCTGGATCATTAATAATATAGTAATCTATAACCATTTGATCTGCGATGAATTTATATTGGAAAAAACCAGAAAACGTTTGGTAATCTGATATAAAAACCCTGTCTGTGCCGCAAAGAAATGCATCAAAAAGGTACTTCCTTAATACTAATGCGAACACCGCCTTTTCTGACCACTCACCTAGTTCAAAAGTGGGAACAGTTTTCTGCGGTTGTAATCTTAGATTATCATTTAGGAGGTCCTTGTATTCTTGTATAGCAAGCTTTAATTTCTCAAATCCTTCTGGTAATTTGTAAGCTACTGTTTTAAGATCACCTAATGCGAAACAAGCATCGGGGTTTTGGAAATTTGCAGCTTCTGAGTATAAATGCGCAACATCAGGCTTTATTTGTTTCTTTCTATAGAGAGGTGGTCTAAAAAGCGATACTTCTCCAAATATTATATTTGCTTGGTCGTAAATGCGACGATAAATAACTCGTAGTGGACTTATTACTTCATTAAACTCAGTTTGTATAGTCTGTTCTTCAGTCAGAGGATCACCCCAAGGATATTCAAATTCGTCCTGTACTGCAGGAATCTGAACGTTTTTCACTCTGATAGCGCGATCGAGTGGAGAAAGGTACATATTGATAAACTCTTTGGGTTCCATCTCTCTAAATTCAGCTTTCATTAATGCATTAGTAATAAAAATACTTGGTCCTATATCAGGCATATTTCCTTGCGAAAAAGAAGCATGGCTCTTCGAAACAAGTTTTCCCGAATTAGCAGGTGGTGATGTTGATCGCCTGCCAAACTTTATTGGGTGGGTATCCAAGAATACTCTGGTACGTAGAAGTTTATCTAGACTAATCTGGGAATATAACTCAGGGTTTCTTCTAAAACATTGAGTAGATGGGTCATCATATAAAATGTTGTCACTGCTTAGTTTAGAGAAATACATATTAATAAATATATATAGTTAGATATAATCGTTGTGCTTTATCTTTGTTAGAAGAATGCTATCTATACTTTTTTAGTATGCTATCCTGCATGTTGTAAATCAGTGATAATTAATCTATGTTGGCGTCCGGTATATAATGAGAACTGTATATAATAAATATATATATCTCTATCAGGGAAAGGTTATTCATTATACACTAATTAATTGGTTATATATCTGTAAGCTATACTTTCTAGCAGTTAATCTTGGGAAGTGATTGTTTATTTTAAGCCTAACAGATAAAACTATTCTGTTCGTTGAGTAGACATAAATATCATTTTAGACTGAAAATTTACCTACTTTTATAGTTCTAAACCCCTTTTTCCATCAATTCATACGGCACTATCGTATTAATAGTATGGCTTGATTTCCACTTGTAAATGGACTCGGTTCATAAACTGGGTATAAGTTTTATCCTCTGTTTAATATTTATTTTGAAGATTTTTGGATCCAATTTATTGTTACACAAAAATCAACGCTTATCGCTTATTGATAATATGTAGGATAAACATATGAGAAAGTATAGATAACATTCTTCTAACAAAGCACAACGATTATATCTGACTCATATGTGGATATGTATTTCTCCAAACTAAGCAGTGACGAGATTTTATATGATGACCCATCTACTGAATCTTTTAGAAGACAGCCTGAGATATATTCCCAGATTTTTTTAGATCAACTTCTGTATACCAGAGTACTCTTGGATACTCACCCAATAAAGTTTGGCAGATTATCGGACTCACCAAAATCAACTCCGGTAAATCTTGTTACGAAGAGTCATGCTTCTTACTCGATAGGAAATATGCCTGATATAGGACCAAGTAATTTTATTACTAATGCGTTAATGAAAGCTGAATTTAGAGAGATAGAACCCAAAGAGTTTATCAATAGGTACCTTTCTCCACTCGATCATGCTATCAGAATAAAAAATATTAAACTTCCTCCAGCAGTGGACGAGTTTGAATATCCTGTGTGGGATCCCCTGACTGATGAACAAGTTATACAAAATCAGTTTAATAATAACATACTCTATCCACTTGAACGGATTTATAATAAAATTTACAACCGGAGATATATATCATTTGGAGAAGTATCTCTTTTTAGACCACCTCTTTATAGAAAGAAACAAATAAAGCCTGATGTTGCGCATTTATTCTCAGAAGCTGCAAATTTCCAAAACCCCGATTCTTGTTTCGCATTAGGTGATCTTAAAACAGTAGCTTACAAATTACCAGAAGGATTTGAGAAATTAAAACTTGCTATACAAGAATACAAGGATCTTTTAAATGACCATACGAGATCACAACTGCAAACACAAGCCCCTACTTTTGAACTAGGTGAGTGGTCAGAAAAGGCTGTATTCGCATTAGTACTAAGGAAGTACCTTCTTCATGCGTTTCTTTGCGGCACAGACAGGGTTTTTATATCAGATTACCAAACGTTTTCTGGCTTCTTCCAATATAAATTCATCGACGACCAAATGTTTATAGATTACTATATAATTAATGATCCAGAAACTGTTGATAATGGAATTACTTTAAGATCTGCAATAGCCGGATTCTTTTATAAAGATTTAACTGAGTTATTAGCAACCAAAGAGAAGTTGGCTCTACTTTGTGCAAAATCCATGACAATTATGGGAGCAGATCCATTTGGGGAGAAGATAAGTCCAGCAAAGGAAGGAGGGGAATCAGATTTATATGTTTTGGAGGAAGTGGTCAGAGAAAATTCGACGATTCTTTATGAGGGTAATACTACATGTCGTGTGTTATACAATGCTCTGCAATGCTATCCTGGTATAGGCATAGATCTTCCATCAGAAGTATTTGTCAAATCGTATCACTATTCCAGCAGAGATTGGGAGATGCATGATTTGATATACTTAGATACACCTTCGAAAAGTGAATACTATGATATATTCTTCAATGAAAAAAAAATTAACAAAACAATTGCAGAATCGCCATATGCTTCAAACTATCCGAAATTATTTGTCTCTGGATACTGGAATGGTGTTTATGACAATCTAATGCATATATTTGAATATTTGGGGGAAGAATTACCAAAGGAGAAATGGGATAGTTATAAAGTATATACCGTCATCAAATCGAGACTCAAGGAACTTCATAGTTTGGGGATCAGCCATAATGATATTAGAATATCCAATATCCATGTATCTTTATCAGGGAAAATTACATTAATAGATTTTGGACTATCCGATGATAAAAATAATGAAGCACATAAATTGAGAGATCTTAAATCTCTTGATGAGATTTTTGGGATTGATAATTGTAAGATTAATGAGGAAAATCGTGGTCATAAAAAGGAAGGTAATGTGACTAACAATAGAAACTATCCTCCTCCCTTTGTACTTCAAAATGAAAGTTATAAGAATAGAGCCATTGTGAATTATGATAGTTATAGATCCCCATCCGCTCGAAAAGAAGGTTATACAGATCGAAGAAATGAAAATGGTGAAAATGATCCGTCGTCATTAAATCAGAATGAGAGTCTGAGGGGCGTAAATGTTAAAAAGAATTTCAGCCCAACATCTTTTCATCAAATAGACCCGTTTTACGGAAAAGGGCCATATTAGTTAATATCACGAAGATCTAATTTGCTATAAATATTGCTATTTAAATTAGTATAAAATTCGGGAAATCCTATAAAACTTAAATAATACTTAATATATTGCATAATTACTTATTTTATATGTACGCTAATTTTGTACTATCTATCGTCATTATAATATGATTGTCTTTACAATAACTTGTCTGTCAGTTTACTCTCAATTTTCCTACTCTCCAATATACGAAGTATCCATTTATGTAATATTAAGATCAAAACGTATTAAAAACCCTACCTTTAATTTTCAATTTTATTGATTAAGAGACAATACGTGGAGACTTATTTACTCAATTGGCTAAGTATAAATAATTTATGCCAAATTATACCTTATACTTAAAATTTCAACTGCAATATTATTGTATTCTACATTCGCTATTTATCAATAAAGTCAATTTTAGAAAAGTGAAATTCTATCATAGAACCCCTGCAAAAACCTTTCTGGGAATAGTCATATTTACGTAAGATTAGATACAAACAGTTTTATTCTATTTACCTTCTTTTTTTTTGCATCAATTTTGAAAGGTTATATGAGCTGTTCAATCAAAAGGAAAACAGAAGAAATATTGTGCACTTTAACATTTTGAGATATAGATATACATCTAGGAACTAAACTTCTAATATATTTACTTAACCTAGAGATGTAATCTTGAATTTGTATTACAATTAGTTAACTATGCTTTCCTTCAAGTGTTCCGATAATATACAGTACATTATTCACATCACACATGCCTGCACATAGTTACATCAGTTTTTGATATCGCTTTAACATAAATTTATAAGCATTTAGAATCTATATTATCATTATTAATAGTAACTGTATATATATAATAACGTACATATTTAAACACAGAATATGATACTGTTAAATCCTATAATACACACAGACACAAGAAACAAAAGATTCAAGTTCGAACCATACTTGCGTCAGGAATATAATTTTGGGTTAGATCCAGACCGTCCAGTATGTCAGTTTTATAATCCACTGAACCCAACTAATTCTTGCCCAAATGGCAATAACTGTCCCCACAAGCATGTTTCCTCGATGTACTCTAACAAGATTGTTTGTAAGCATTGGTTGAGAGGACTATGTAAGAAGAATGACCATTGTGAGTTCTTACATGAATACAACTTAAGAAAAATGCCTGAATGTTTGTTTTACTCCAAGAACGGATTCTGTACTCAAACGCCAGAATGTTTATATTTGCATGTGGACCCACAACTGAAAATACCCGAATGTTCGTTGTATGAAAAAGGGTTCTGTCCCGAGGGTCCTAAATGTGTTAATAGACATATCAGAAGAATAATGTGTCCTCTTTGGCTAACAGGGTTCTGTCCAAAAGGTCATGAATGTGAATTTAGTCACCCAAAATTTGAATCTATGAGCGAGAAGCAGAGAATTAAGCCAGATAGTGAGATATTTGGAGAAGATAGTGAAGAATCCAAAGACCCAAGCATGACACCAGTAGAGGAAGACAAGCAACCAGAAAACCAAAAGCTTTTAGCAGATGGTCAGAATGATATAAATGAGAATATTTCCTAATAATTACAATGAATATTTAATAGTTTAGTTTATATATTTTTGATAATGAATGCAAAATAATATTTAATGTACACTTTTTGTAGTTTTATTTAGATCCTAACTTTTCTAAATTGGATTCTTTCCTGTGGTGTTAAGATCCAATTTATTGACGAATAATCGTCTTCATCATCACCCCCAGTAGTATCTGGTTTACCTTTACTACTCATTTCATATTCATCATTATCCATTCCGATAAGCAAAATGATTTGGGTAATTCTAACAAACTTTTCCTTTAATTCATAATTGTCTTCACAAACTTCATTGATCAAGAAAGACATATCCTTTTCCAACTTAATAGCACCCATCTCATTAATATTGAATTTCTTTAATATTGCCAGTAATCGCTTTTCCAATAAGTTAGCCAAATTAATCACAATCAATCTTAAAAACTTGGAAAAGACTAAATCTCGATGGAATGTCGCCCTATATGGGCCAATAAGGGAATGCCACACATTCTTGAATTGAATAATGCCTGAATTATCGCTGAGATCAGAAGAAGAAAACAAAACATAGTTGGAATCAGCTGAATCAGGTAAGAAATCATTTATGATTGTCACGATTCTATTTTTGAATGACTGGTTATATAAAACTACCAAACTGTCGCTCATGAGTTTATTAGTCATGTTTGTGAATGGTTCTATTAATTCATGTTTTAAAATACCATAAACTTTTTCATAATCTTTGCCAAATGGATAAGCATTCTTCAAGTATTCGTTGTTGTTTTTTGTTATACTGTCGAATACTTTGTTGGTATATTCTTGACCAACTGCAACTGTATTAAGGTATATGACAAAGTTCGTCAACTTACTGCTATTTGAAGTTACCACATTGGTAACAATACCATGACCACTGCTCACAACATTACCTAAGGCACTTGAGGCACCTTTGAAGAAGCCCATACCAGAGTTACTTTCTGCAACTGGTGTGGCACTCCTTGAGACTCCTGGACTAGAAGCACCAGATAGAACTGGATTAGTGGTAATATATGCAAGTGTATTGTTGTAACGAGGCTGATTATCATTTAAGTTCTTTATGAGAAATCCGTTAATTAAATCCACTTGTAGAACTTTTATTGCTTCTGTAACAAACTTTTTGAATGAAGTACTTATACCAATTTCTATTATATTTCTCGTCTGGTTGTTTAAGACTAATACAATATCTTCAATAACAGAAGAACATGGAACGTGTTCTGGATAGTCTGACGATTTAGTAATCAAGTAAGTATCTAAAGATGGAACTTCTTCTATGCTAATAGCTTTTTCCAATGATCTTCTGAAATAAAAGTTATTCATACTCTCGTATGCTGGTAGGTATTTCTGTTGGATTTTCTTGTTAAAATTAGCACTAGAAATTATTTCGGCGATCACCAATCCATCTTGGGTTTCGTTGAAGTAATATTTGAGAGTAATAAACTTCGAATACAATGACCAATGACATAATATTGACCCCAACTCGCTGCAGTAGTCACCAACCTCTACAAGCGGGACCAATTCTGAATCTTTACTACTTATGGATAATTCATTCATTTGATCCTCATAATCGGTGGGCTTTCTAGAAAGGATGGGGAAATCATATAATTTAATATCCTGCAATAATTTTAGGATCCTTCGATTATCATAATAGGAATCACTAATTAAGCCAATTTGTGAATCTACCTCATACTGGACTTTTCCTACCACATACGGGATAGCGTTATCATAAGTAGTAGAATAGTATTTCTTAATAAGCGGACCATGCTGAGACAACATCATAGATATATTCTCAAAGAGTTGGATAGCTATTGACGCATATATGCCAGATTGTTGGTCATTTCCAGCATTCGACTGGATAAGGTTACGTGATGTATCTGAAATAATTTGACATATAAAGTCAGAATAGCAATTAAGACCTTCTTCTTCTTGAGAAATCAAAGGAAAAAGTTGAAAGTATTTTGTCAATTCCTTTACATCTTTATTATTGGCTGCTTCTTTGAACTTTGTTTTGAAGATACTTACCAATTGAACAATCCACTTCTTTATTGTCACTTCTGGTAATTCAGGTATATCTGCTGAAGGAATAACCACTGAAGCAAATTTACCATTGATAAACTCTTTGGTTAGATTGGAATTGATGACATTGATGCATTTAGCTGCTACTTCCCAGTCACTATGCTCAATCGCATAATTAGCTTGATTAATATTGTTCTTCAATAATTGTGTATTTTTCACAAATGCCAACATATTATCAACACGACGGATTTCTTCGTCAACGGACTTAATTTTGTACGTTAATGACATCCCTAGATCATTAGCAGATCCAAATAAACTGGTGAGATCACCTGAATTTTCAATCACATTTGTCAAACGAGCCCTAGTCAATTCGATATTGGAGATGCTATTTTGATGCTTTTTCAGCTTAATCTTTACAAAATCATCTAACTCGTCTTGTATACTATTTGTTGTTTGGTCTATCTCTTGTATTAATTGACTCAATTCGCTAGTAGTTGAAGCTGACTTAAACTTCTCACAGAGTTCGCGGTGTTTCAAACTTAGCATTGGGCCCGTAACTCTAGTATCCTTGGGTTTTGCTACGTTCACATGCCCAGAAGAAGTCATATTCCTATTAAGTGTAGAGTTTCAACTAAAAGATATGTATACTTGTTTCTTCGAAAATACCCAAAATCGCTATAATATGTGTACTGCATATAATATATCCATCAGATATCTTTTTGATCCTACAATGATACTTAATAGCACTAAAGATTATATATTAAACATATATTGATATGAAATGAGCAGATATCAACTGATATCCAACTGGTAGTTGAAATTGGTTATTTATTCTTTTTGCATAGCAGCTCTTTCTTCCTTGAATTTGGTAGATCTGTCTCTAATTCTTGGCTTCTTGACTCTTGGCTTCTTATCTTTCTTTCCCTTTAATCCTTTGATACCTGCTACCAGGGAACCTTTAACAGCTCTTTGACCTTCAATTACTAATTTCTTACTCTTACCAACTGTAGATCTGTCAGCTTTACCTAATACTCTTTGAGCTCTACCCAACTTAGTTCTTTGTTGATCGGTCAAATTAGCAAGCTTAGACTTATTTGAGGCATAATTCTTCTTAAGATTTTCAAAATGATTTGGAGACAAAATAGATGGCTTGGTATGGGACTTGGCTCTTGAAATACGGAGCTTACGAGTCTTTTCCTTTGAGATAGGCTTGTCATTCAATAATAATGCTTTATTAACTGATAAGGTGTCCTTGAATTGAACAATTGCAAAACCCTTACCTAAATTAGTCTTGGAGTCTCTGATGACTCTAACAGATTCAACGTCATTATCGGTCTTTGAATTGAAGTATCTCCATAAGGCTTCTTCTTTTTCTTCAAAATCCAAGTTACCTACGAATATAGATCTTCTGTTATCCTTTGGTGCTGGATGTCCAACGTGATCAACTCTGATATGGAAATTTTCAAATAAAGTTGCGTTCATCTTGGCAGCTGCTTTAACTGAGGAGTCCTTTTCTTTGAATACAATATACGCATTGAATGTATCTCTAGAGTTGTGAAGTTTCTTCTGTGTGAAAGCGATTTTTCTTGGTAATGCCTCTTCAAATGAGATTGATCTGAATCTAATGGAGTCGATTTTACCGAATTGTGAAAATAATTGTTTGAATTTCTTGTATACTTGCTTGGAAGTAATGACTGTAGAAACCACATTACCCACAAAGATTGTTCTTTCAGATTTTTCTAATTCAGTTTCTTTCAAATCAATCATGCGAGCAGCCTTTGACTTCTTTTCATTACTCTTTTCATTGTCGCTTTCTGAGTCTGAGTCTGAGTCTGAGTCTGATTCAGCTCCAGATTCAGCTCCAGATTCAACTTCCTTAGTCTCTTCTGATTTTTTGTCGTTATTATCAGATTTAAGGAGCTTATCAAAATATTTGGCTTCCAAATCTTCGTTTAATGCGTTTGCCTTTCTTTGCTTCTTAGATTTCTTGAAGTTTTGTTCCTCTTCTTCATCATCATCTTCTTCTTCTTCCTCAGCTTCTTCGCTACTAGTTTCTTGGCTGCTAGCTTCTTCTGGTGCAGATTCGGTCTTAGTTTCTCGTATCTTAATCACTGTTCTAGCACTTCTCAAGGCATCTTTTGGCACTGGTCCTACTGATTTCTTAAATAAGTCAGCAACATTCTTGTCTGTATCAATACCACCCTTAGGTCCCCCAAAAAGACCACTAAATACTGACATTATGGATCTTTAGCTCAGTTTGTCCTTCTTGCATTATCCCATCTCATCTGAAAAATGAAAGAAATTTCGGATTGCAGGGAAATTCCATGTCCTGCACATAGTTTGTATAATTTCCATTAAACTAAAATTCATGTTTGTATTTGAATACATATACTACTAGCAATAATTAGAACAATAAAAGTAAGAGTTAAGAAGAAGCGACTAGTATATTTTGTACCATTAGAGTTCTTGGATAACGATATTTTATATTCAGGAAAAGATGGCATCAGAAGAAGGAATGATAAGCAAAGTGAGTTCAGCTCCACATTCAATGAATAAGGAATCGCCATTGACAGATATCGCCACATCGCCGCCTCCGTTTGATTTTGGTGTAGGAATCAGAGATAGTGAAAGCGACCATGGGGATAAGAAGCGCAATGGAAGGGTTGTTTCTGAACGAGATGGAACAAGAGCTAGTGCTGGCCGTAAGGACAGTTATGAGAGCTCAGAATTAAGTGATTTAGGAGAAGATGAATCAGAAGCAGAAACAGATAAAATGGACTTCTTAGACGACGACGATGAAACAAGCAAAGATAAGATCCTGGACTTGCAGGCATTATCCAAATTGACAGAATTGGCTAGGTTAAAGGAAGTTGACTCGGACGAGGATGATGAACATGAAGACGAGCCGGCCATTATAACGAAACCTGTACCAGAGAAGTCACCAGAGCCATTAGAACTGGTTGGATCTCCCTCGACATCTGCCTTGGAGCAACCAGAGCCTTCCAAAAGTCCTTCACCGTCCAAGAGAAAATTGGAGGATGTGGAATCAAGTATAGAAAAGAAGACAAAACTAGCAAGCAATGACGAAAATAAGGAAGTAGAAGTCGATGGGGGTGAGGATAATGATAAAAACGGAGGTGAAGTAAAAGAAGAGGACAAAGAAGAAATCAAAGATGGAGCCAAGTCATTTTTGAATGAACAGGAAAACCAAATACTGATCGAGGAAAAGAAACATGAGGTAGTTGTAAATCATTCAAGTGAAGAAGAGTTAAATAATGAGACAGATTCAGGAAATCTAGATCCTCAGAATGATGTTCATGTAGATGATGATGACATTAATGGTGAAGAAGAGGACAATGAGAGGGAAGAGGAGGACGAAGAGGAAGAGGAAGAGGAAGAAGAGGAGCCTGAAGATACTGAAGATGCTGAAATTGCCAAATTACAGGAGGATAACGATGTTGACATGAATGAAGAAAGAAAGCTCGCCATAGAAGAATTAATATCTATTGAAGCTCTGTTTGCTGAGTTAAGAGACAAATTATACCAGGATAAGTTGAACTTATTAGAACGTGAATTACAATTGTGTTTAGAAGGTTCTCATCCCGAACTTTCAAAGATATATTATAAAATAAATGGGTTTTACCAAGAAGGTGTGAAGCTTGCCAACTCAAATTTAAGTTATAGCTTGAAGTGTATAAATACAGAAACTATAGCCACTAGAACGTCCATACATCAGAACTTTTTGAAAAATATAATGGACTTCAAAAATGATATGATCTCAGAAACGACATCTTTATGGTATAAGATAAATAAGGAGCGTAATCAACTTGACCAGCTTGCTCCAGATTTTAACTTTTCCGCTATACCGCTGATACCTAACTATACAGTAAATACAACTATTCCCGAAGTATTGGGTTCAGAAAATGAACCAATACCTCTCACAAAGAAAGCAATGAAGCAAAATACTTTGATTGAACTAGTGCAGCAGCGCAATAATATCAATCACGAGTTGGGAATATTGAATGGATTGATGCAATTCTACGGATTTCCATCTGCTACAAGCTTAGCTGAGGTTGATAAGACTATTCCAAATGCTACTGATTTGATATTACGTAAAGCTACTGAAGATGAAATCAACGAAGATTTGGAAAGTATGGGAATATTCACTTAATCACAGAAGTGTGTTTTAAAGATATATTCGTGACGAATTTGACGTATTCAGCATTTATAACGTAGTAGGTTTGATTTGTAACACCAGGATGAATCAAAAAGATAGTTTCTGTTTGATTGAACACTCATTTTTGATTAAAAGCATAATCCAATTTTGTCATACTACTTGAAATAATACAAAATAATGTCTCAGTTTTTATTTCTTATCGTATTATTTTCCATATGATAGTATTCCTGACTTTTACCCTACTCTCTAGTTATACTTAGTCAAAAATGAACTGGCATATTTTAGAAGAAGTTAACTTTTAATATACAAGATTTAGGATTTTGAGGTATTGTTAGAAGAAACCAATATATATATGTTTATTTATTACCAGAAACACCTAAAAAACTACACCTATTAGCAATTGTTCTATATTTCCTAATTGTTAACTATATAATATTGGTTTGTACACTACTTTATATTTTGTGTAATTAATCTCAATATCAAAAACATACTACGTTTACCAAAAGGTTATGGAGCGGGTATTATAGATTTATCAGATCAATTGTAATAATATGGTAGAAGTTTCCTTAACGGTTGGTAAATTAGATGCTTCTTTGGCATTGTTATTGACAAAGGACCATCATTTGATAGAGTTTCCTACCATTCTTTTGCCTAATGGTGTGAAAGCAGGGTCAATAGTGAAGATCAGATGTGACCAAGATTTTGAATCTGAAAAACAAGAAGCCAAACAATTCCAAAAAATCCAAGATTCCATCTTGGCTACATTTGGAACTAACGTTCCTAAAAATCCAGTATTGAAAATAAGAAATATCACCCAGACATCATGTGTATTGGAATGGGAGCCATTAGATTTGGGTACTGCTAGTTTGAAGAACCTTTTCCTTGTTAAGAATTCCAAGAAATTAGGTGCTATACCTCAGCCTCTTACAAACAGAACTACTAAATTATCTGGTTTACCTATCGATAAAACTTTCGAGTTTCAATTGAGATTGGACACTACAGCAGGAGTGTATCTGTCTGAAACTATAGAGGTAACTACCCACAAGATGACTGATTTGTCTGGTATTACAGTCTGTTTAGGTGATATTTCCGTTAATGATCCATTCACTGTTCAAGATATTGAAGATACATTGAAAAATATGGGTGCTAAGCCGCTACAAAAGACTATTCAAGTAGATACAACCCATTTCATTTGTACTAGGGAAAACTCTAATAACCCTGAATACTTGAAGGCCTGTGAGATGAATATTCCTGTAGTAAGACCAGAATGGTTAAAGACCTGTGAAAGAGAAAGAAGAATTGTGGGGGTTAGAGATTACTATACAAAAGATTGCCTGTTACCAGATATTCTTGCTAAGAACTACTGGGCAAAGAGTGGTGCTAGTTCTGAGCCAAAAGTAGCAACAGTGAATGAAGATCCAGTTGAAAGTGAAATCCAAAATAAGAGTTTACCAGAAGTCAAGATAGAGACACCTCTCGAGGAAGTTACTATAAATGATAATGAGAATGAAAATTTACCAGAAGTCAAGATAGAGACACCGCTCGAGGAAGTTAATATTAATGAAAATGAAAATTTACCAGAAGTAAAGTCTGACCTTAACGATTCAGGAATAAATGGCGCAAAGAGTAACGAATTTTCTGAAGGAACTGATAATGCAGAGAAAATCGAACATACTTCTACTGAAGAAACAGAGAGAATCACCAAACCCCAAGAAGAGAATGACAATGAAATAAAGGAACAAATAAGTAATGGTGGAGAAGAAACCCATCACACTGAAGTGGAGCAACCAATAGGCGAGAATGAAGCAAGGATGGAAACAAGTGTCGAAGGGCAAACTATTGCACGGCCAATGTCTGGTGAGGAGGCTCCAGAAAATCAAGCTCCAGAAAATCAAATTCCAGAGGAACTAATAACAGAAGATCAAGCTTCAGAGGAACAAATACTGAATGAACAAGCTGTTGATGAACAAGCTGTTGATGAACCAGCTGCTGATGAACAAGCTGTCGAAGAACCAGCTGTTGAAGAACAAGCTGTTGAAGAACAAGCTGCTGATGAACAAGCTGTCGAAGAACAAGCTGTTGAAGAACAAGCTGTTGAGGCACCAAATGAAGAAACCTCTAAGGAAGAAGACATCTCAATGAACAAAGAATCAAAGGAAGCTGATGAAAATCCGGATGATGTTAATGAAGGTGACGATGACGATGAAGATAATAACGATGCCGATGTTACGAACGCGACTTTGGAGCAAGATTCTTCAACCACTCCTAATTCGCTTTCTGGAAAGAAGAAAAAGAATAAGAAAAAAAAGAAGAGTAAGAACTAATCTGTATAACGCTCATAAGTTTCTTATATAGAAGATATATAGAAATAAACTTATAATTACATATAAAGAATCTATTTACTATCGTGTTATTGTGCTATTAATGAAACCTTACTGTATTGATAATTTGGATGCTTGGAGGTATAGCAAAAAAGAATTAGAAATTACTTCTAATGAAATTCTAAGGAAAATAAATGAAGCGAACGAATTGAAATTATATGAATTGTTATTTTACACTTCATAGATTACTCTCCAAATAACCTTCTAACTCTCCTTAAGATAGAGTCCTTCTCTGGATCATATGGGTGATCCTTGGAAGGAATTTCAAGAATAGCTGGAAAAGCGTTGGTATAATTCTCGATTCTGTATCTAATTAAGTCTGCAATATGTTGATTGATTAATAAAATAGCTATGTCATCTCTTTCTTTGGTGAATGATTCAAATGCTTTTTCGATCTCTTCGGTGGTGGTCTTACCTGGAACCACAGTCAAGAAGTTCTTCTCCTTTCCTGGCTCGTTGGACACTTGTCCAATACCCGCTAACAACAATCCAGTTACAGAGTCCTCGTCGGCAATTGCAGCCAACAATGTACGCTTGGCCATAGTTTCAGATCCCGAACTCATGATGCTTCTCTATATTTATCCTTATTATTCAAGTAACCCTTCTATCTATGGACGTAATATCCTTTAGAATATATTGGTAGGAACACGCCTTTGATAATGCATGATTTTGATCACATGATTAACTATGAACAAAATAAGCTATTTTGAATTGATTGTCATTTATGGAATATATAAATACTATTTACTTTGTTGCTAAGTATATAGAGTGATTTATTTTTTATATTAGAGAATAATTTTATTTGTTATTATTTCTAAGAAATAATGTTGAAATTTCTATATTTTTATGCAATATTCTTTAAATAGGATATAAAAAGAAATTAAATTATTAGAAATTTAATTAAAAAACGACAGATGATATTACTATCAAAGATGCATATCTTTACCGTACTGTAGTTATAGCTTACACTACCACCACCCAACTAATAATATAACCAATTTGCACCTATTTTAAATGTTATTTGCACACGCACTACTTTACATAATATACTCGATATGATAAATTTTAGTATATACGGTAAATTATAGCTAAAGTCAAGTTGATAAAGATGTTCACAAAGTTCAAAGTAAGGAATTTAAGATTTTCTGTTGATTCAAGGATAATAGGGACTCGTAATATCCACTCAAGTTCTGTAGTTTTAGCTGGACACTCTAAATGGGCTAATATCAGACACGATAAAGCCAAAAATGATGCTAAAAAGTCCAGAGAAGCATATTCTGTGGCTACAAGGATAGAAGCCAGTGTTAAGATGGGAGGTGTAGAAGGAAATGCCCAGTTAGTAACTTTACTCGAAAAGGCAAAGAAGTTGAATGTTACGAAAAAGATCATTGAAAATGCAATTAAGAGAGGTACAGGAGAATTAAGTAGTGAAGGACAAACCCTGGAAGTCACGTATGAATTTATGGGACCAGGGGGAGTTGCATTTATTGTTGAAGCAAACACTGATAATAAGAATAGAACTGTAGGATTGGTAAAGCATGCTCTTTCTAAATTCAATGCTACAATGAGTCCCTGCCAATACCTATTCCAAAGGAAAGGTGAGATTATTTTCGAACCCGTGAAAGAAGATGAGTCGTTAGATGACATCTTAGAAGTTGCAATTGAAATTGGTGCAGAGGATGTGGAAGAATACGAAGATGTAGAACAAGACTATGGCGACGAAAAACTTTTCAGAATTATCACAGATACTAGCGAAATTTTCGAAGTGTCCAACAAATTATCAGGCCTTGGCTATAAACTTAAAGACTCCAAGGCTGTATATTTAGCGGATGCGGACAATGAAGTGCAATTTCCCGAGGCCCATGAAAAAGGATTCAAAAAGGCTATGGACCTTCTTGACGAAGTCCTGGAAGTTACTAACTACTACACAAACATCAAGTAAACTTGTACATATCCAAAATTGTATATATTTGTAAATATTAGTTAGGTCATACATAACACTATTCTCCAACTTTAATCAGCAAAAAAAGAATTTCATCTTATAATAAACTCTACAATTCAGAAAATACGTATTTTGAAGTATATTAAAAACAAATTTACGTCATATACCTAAGGGGATGCAAGACAAAACAAATTCAATGTAATAATTTAGGTGGTTTTCTCGTGAATAAACCCAGCATGAAAACTCAATCATATAATTATTTAATCCTTGTTATTCTTTTCGTGTTCGGTTAAAACATTATCTAAGTTAGATAAGTCAGCGTTCTTCCATAATCTTAATTCTTTATCGTTAGCAAAATGTCTGTAAGTGAAGAAAAAACCAGAAGCAACAGCGACACCCATGGCAGCGAATAATGGGTACATTTCGACTGGAACTGGAACATTACCTTGCTTCTTTGCAGCATTGAATAAAACACGGGATCCTATCATTTTGATCTTCTATTTATTTGAATATATTAACGAACTAATTAGAACTAAATAACTTGTATTCAATCGTACCATAAAAATTCAATTAGTTAGTATTTCAAGCGTTTTGGACTTTTTGCACGACCATTGCATTAGCCTCTAATATGGTTGGTTGGGGAGATTTAATCACGTGGATATCTATAAAACGAATTTATTTGAATGTCTATGTATTGTTACCACTTATCGAATAACTCTTTTAATGTATCGTAGCAGAGCCAACTAACGGCCATTGAAGGAACTATCTTATATAAGTTTGCAGTCAATCCTTTGTAAGCGCCAAAAAAGCCCTCATTCTTAAATATTGACACAAGCGCATCACCTACTGACTTGTACTGGAACCCAAGTTCACCTCCAGCCATACTGGCTACTTGATACCTTTTTCTTAAAATATCCAAGGGGTAAATTAATACACCTCCCACGAAACTGGAAAATGCGCCAGCAGAAAGTTTCCATACTGGATTGGAATAATCATATGAGGACTTATTCATGCTTTCTCTAAGTTTTTCGTAGAGAGTAAAGTTAATGGCAACATAAGGAGCTACTCCTAAGGTAGTTGGGTATATTCCTCGATAAAGGGCTAGTATACCTCCTTCATTTTTATATACTGAAGTGATAGTTTCCATAACAGTTGGTGGTTTCACCAACTTACCTTTATTGAGCTTGGCCAAGGAGGCAGTTTGTATGGTTATTCTGGCTCTAACAAGATCAAGAGGGTACGTTACGGCAACAGATATAATTCCTCCCATTGAACCAGCAATAAGTCTTTCGTACGCATTAAGATCTCTCGAAGAATGCTCTCTATGGGCTAGCATTAAATGCTTACATTTTTCAAACACAGCAAATTGAACTGCACTGTAAGGAAAAATTCTTACACAATTAAGAGTATTCCCTCTGAACCACCCCTTCCAGCCTTCATCCCTGTACATCTTCATAATAGTAGAAAACATTCCCCTATATGCCTGATCTGCCCCCGGACCTTGTAATTGGAGAAGAATCTTAGCCCTCTCAAATGGAGAAACTACTGTCCTAGATACGGCACCAGCTATACCACCAGCTACAAAAGAGGCATTTGAATCGTTCTTAAAGAAATGCTTTATATCTGACAATATGCCCGTACTAGAAATAGCTGATTTTTCTGTCATATAATTCATGCAAAAAGAAATTACCTTCCACAAAAAAGCCAAAAATAAAAATGAAAGTCTGTCCGATAACTGATGCTATAAGGTTAATTAATATTAAATACTATCAGCAATTTTGGAGGTGATTTTAAAGCTAAAGATCAACCAAAAAAACTATAATTTTTCAACGATTTTCATATGCGAGAAGATAGCCCCGGAAACGTTAAATTCAACTAAAGATTAATGTTCAAATAATTACTTCACATATATTGAGAGCATATAATGAACGAAGATACTATATAACCTGAATATCTTATATATAGTTAAAAATGGGTTGTTTTTTTTTATCTTTAAGAGATGTGTAAATCTCATATGCGCTTAAGGGGTTTTGATGTCAAGTGTCTCTTATCAGTCTAGATTACATAGTTAACAAAATTAAAGAACTCAATATTAACTTTCCGATCTTTGGATACTACTTAAAGAAAGTATTTAAAAGTGCCATTATAGAAAAACCAGACCCAAGTGCCATTTGAAGAACTTATCAAAGATATAGTAAAACTACTCAATCAATTACTGCGAAACTTGACATAATTTTAAAAACTGACACTACCATACATATTAATTATTATACAGATAAAAACTAATAGCTTGATAAAACCTTCTCAATAGCAGCGAGTAAGATGTCGGCATGCTTTTCTTCAAATACTAAAGTTGGTCTCAATCTGACAGAAGTATCAGCACAACCACCAATATTAATACCGGCCTTCTTCATATCATTTAAGAACTTGTCTCTGGTAGCACTAGAATCAAATGACCAGGCAATAAAAGTACCTCTTCCCTTACCTCTTAACTCATTAATGTATTTTGGATATTTTGCTTGCAATTTTTCCAACTTACCAAATAAATAATCACCGACTTTTGCAACTAATGATGGTAAATCATGCTTTATTGTTTCGTGACCAATTGCACCACCTAAAAGCATTCTAGCTGGATCACCACACCAGGTGTTAAATTGACGATAAGCAAAATCTGGGATGATTTCTGGGTCATGGAAGTAGTAACCACCGGTTTGAAATTTCTTGGAGAAGGTTACAATATCTGGAACTGGGGATAATTCGAAGTGTTCATGAGCCCATAATTTTCCTGTAGCACCAACACCAGTTTGGACTTCATCAACTATCATTAAGGCACCATATTTTAAGGTAATATCTCTTAAACCTTGGAAAAATTCATTAGAACCGTGGTTGTCACCACCTTCAGATTGAATAGGTTCAATCAACAAGGCAGCGATTGGTACATTCCATTCTTGGAAAATCTTATCGACGATTTGCAAGCATCTCTTATCTTCTTCCTTGTTAAATTCAACATTTTGATCCAATGGGTATTTATAAACTGGATATTCGGCTTTTGGCCATTTGAAAGAAGGCAAATCTAACTTATGGATTGGCTTAGAGCATGTAGTTGAACCAGTTGCAAAAAGTCTACCATGGAAGGAACGCTTAAACGATAAAATAGCTAAATCTGGCGATCCTGGAGCTTGGTTTTGCATAACAGACACATTTTCATCTTGTGTGAAGCCAGCATTATAACCTCTCTTTTTAGATTGATACCAGAAGAATGCAGCCTTGAATGCCAATTCGTTGGCATCAGCACCAGATAAAGCAGACCAAACCTTATCTTGACCCTTTGGAGCAACATTTAAAATACCTTGTACTATTTCTGCAGTTTCATTACTTGGGAAGTTACCCATAGCTGGTCTGTCAACGATTGCTCTAATCATTTTATCAGATTTAGCAGTAGCAATTAAAGCTGGATTGTTGTAACCCAATGGAATTGAAGCAATCTGGGCATATACATCTAAATATGTATTACCATCAACATCAACAATGTAATTACCAATTGATTTTTCATAATCAGCTATATAATAGGCTGGCCTGGAGTCAAATACTTGACCTAAGGTCTTGATTTGGTCTTGAGACTTTGGTCCCGGGATAGTTGAAGTATTAACAGTTGGAGAAGTTGGCTCGTTTGGAAAGTACTTTTCACAGATAGACATTAGGTAGTTTAATTTGCTGATGTGGTAAAGAATTATCGTTAAATTAGCTTGCTTAAATACACATTGATCTAGTTAGCGGGTTCTAAACTAATTACCGTATTAGGAAAGCCGCTAGGAGAAGTCAGTCCATTTCATTTATGGAAGAGCCGCCAAATGTAAATGTCGCAAAAATTATGAGAGCGGGTATTTCTTAGTTAAGAGCTAAGGATAGGCTAATAATTAGAAAATGCGAAGGAGGTTAATTATTTCTTGAGCTTGGGTGGAGTGGGTTTGAAAACAAGTCACGTTTGGTTGCAATTACTATAATAGGAAGTTAACGCTAAAGAGAAGACGATGATAACTACTACATGTTTATTATATTTTTAAATAGTTTTACCTATACATAGTTTCTACTGCTTTCAAATTTCTCCTGAGATTGTGAATTAATTTGTGTTAAATTATCTTATTTTAATTCTTATGTATTAGGGATCCAATATGAGTTAGTAATTCTACGTCCTCTAAATCTCCAACCTCAATCTATAACTAGAGTACCTCTGCTTCTTTGCACATCCCAGTTCCACTTCTTTTCATTTTCCGGAGCACCGTGATGATTACCTTGCTTTTATTTAAAGAAACCATATATTCAGTTTACCTTTTCAGATAGAACTAAGGTAGCTTAATTCCTTATAAACATAAGTCAATACTCGAGGGAAACCAATATTTTATCATTTTGAAAACGTGAATACAAGAAGTACCACTTCTACTAAAACCTTTGGTTACTACCATTCATGTTGAGGATGATTTTCAAATTATTAAGTAAAATTGAAAGCTACGAACTATCTGTTTCTCTTTTGTTGGCACATAACAGTTGATAGATATGGTGTATTGATGGCAATAACGACGTTTCTGAATCCCTAAATGAAAAAGAGAAGTTAGTCCAAAAATATAAAATTATTTTTCTAAATTATGAATGAATGTAATAATATAAAGTACTATGGTTATTTTTTTCATTTCCTAATAAATACTGTGTTATAAATAGTAATGCTTTTTTTTTTTGTTCATTCAGTGCTGTATTCTGTTCCTATAAATTAAATTAAACGAATTTGCTTATTTCATCACTAGTTCATCATACAATTTTAAATTCTAAAATGAGTCGGCTAGAATAAAGCCCCCCCACCAATCGTTAAATCGAATTCCCCACAACTAATAAAAATATAGTTTCTTCATTATATGCAAGAAATCAATTTATAATAGTTTACTCCTAACATCCGATGACAAGCAGCACACAATATACGAAAAATCAACCTGAGGAGAAGAGAAAACGTGCAAGAGTCCAGTCTCGTCCTTGCGATGCTTGCGCTCTAAGAAGAGTACGCTGTGACTATAATGGAGATAAATGTTCTAGCTGTATTAACCACGATTTGCAGTGCACCAATATGAGGAAATCAAATCGTAAATCAGGACCCAAGAGAATTCATCAAAAGACTAGAGATAATATTACGAAGCTACTAATGGAGAATTCATTATCCCAGAGTACTTCAAATAGCGAGATTAATAACAACCAAAGCTGTAATAAAGCTAAAATTCCAGTAGATAATTTGTTGCCTTATTTACAAATATATCAAACTTGGTTCTATGTGACATGGCCAGTTTTACCTGTTACAGGCTTAAGCTTTGAATTGACTAGTATGAATTCCAGTGATGATGGGTTCGTTGATTTGGATTTCACAAATGCTTCTATATATGCCTTGTGCTGTTCAGTTTGTGCTTCAATATCGAGACATATAAGCTTTTTAGCATCAGATACAAAAATTCCATATATTCAGAATAATTTATCTCCAGAGGAATATTTCAATGAAGCTAAAAGAGTTAGATACTATTTTAATTTAATGGAACTGACTACATGTGATAGTCTATTGACTTCCTTTTTCTTGTTTACGTATTTTACAAGTATTGAAGGGGAATCATCTAGTGCCATCATTTACCTTCGAGAGGCAATTACTAAGAGTCAAATAATGAATCTCCATGATCCTATGACCTATACAAAATTCACGAACGTTGAAGCGCATAAATATAGAAAAATCTACTACTTACTTTTAGTTTCTGAAAGAGCAATGTCTTCTGAACATAGTGTACCTCCTACTTTGAATGATACTATCCAATATCCTTCTTTAGAAGACGAGGAAACTCCAGGATTGCTATCAGGATTCATTGAACTTGTTAAATTATTCTCAGTTCCAGGAAAGATTTTTTTTTCTGATATCAACAATAAGTCTGACATTGAGTTAAGAATGGCTAATGATTTTCGCCAGAAGCAATCACTTTCAGCAAAGAAGTCTTGGATATTAGAAGTCCAAAGCAAGCTTAATACTAGATTTGAATCAGAAATCATGTCCCATACACAGAGGTTGAATATCATCTTATCGCAGGCATATATTCAAGCATTAGCTTGGAATATAACTTTGGATAATAATTTAATAAGCGACGATACACTGGAGACAGTTAATTCAAATTACTTCTCTTCAGAATTTCCGTTAAAAATAGCGAAAGATTTTCTTACTTCAACCAAAGATTTATCAATATTTGCTTTCGAATCTAATGGACCAGGTGTTTGTGTTAAGCTATTAAAAGTTGCTGATATTTTAAGATATTCAATCAATAAATCGCATTCTTCTATAGCTTTTGACTATTTACACTCAATTTTCCATAAAATTAAACAATTGAAGATGAATCCTACAATATCAAAGGATATATATTATAAGTTGGGAAATTTTATTAACTCAAGAATGAATGTTATGAATGTAGAAATACAATGCCCCCCTGCATTTATTGAATTACTAGACAAAGAGCAAAATAATTTTAGTGATTACATCCGTTACCATAATGTTATTTTAGGAGAGGATTCTAATGAGCGTGAAGATGCTAACAAAGACAAGAACGTTTGTGAAGCCGGAAAACTGAATGAAGATCTGCTAGCTGATTTAATATCTAATATTTCCCCCAAGGATGAGGTAAACCTGGGTACTTCAGATAGTCCAACAAACGAGGAGATTTGGCAATACCTTCTGAACTCATTCATGCCTTGACGGTACGCATGGAATAAAGAAAATAAAGCACGTTCTACTTTTATTTGTGCAACTTTGATATGTTATCCGTACAAAGCCTTGGTGTATTTCAAAATTGTTATTTATTTATATTCCGATAAAACTTCATTTTTAGTAAAATTATTAGCCCCATAAAATAATAGTTACAAATCTTAAAAGTATGTTAGAATTTATTGTTTATACCAAAATTGCTGGCATGTTTAAATGGTTGACTTTTCAAAAATTTATTAGGGCTTAATTTAAATCAGCGAGATAAAATTATTATTTGGCCTTTTTAATCAATACACCCGTACCATTTGAAAGTGGAATAAATTTTAGATTGACTGAATCAATTCTGAATATTTTATGGAAATAAATACATTATTTCTAGATATTCTCACTAACTTAGATCTACAATAAAATAAATCTACATAGACATACTCTGTTCATCAGCCCAGCTTTAGCTGATTATGGTCAGTACTTCATATTATTAATACTTAAAAAGGTACCTGCTGGATACTATACATATTATTATCCAATATTATCATAGTATCGGAATTATTGGTTCTCTCTCTCACTTTATGAATTCGATATTTCGGTTAATAATATCGTGATCTGAATTTAAGCTTTGTAGGATCTTAGCTGAGTAACTTCTTGTCATGAGGGAGAAAGCAAATACAAAATCCATGTATCGGTCATTGTACTCAATGACACATTGACCAAACAATGTCCTCGAAGAAACAGTGGGCGTACAAAATTTATTGTTGATTTACCGTTTGATGAAAAATATTAATATTAACAGGAATATTCTAATTAATTAGACAAGGAGTGATCCCGTTGGTATTTTAATAGTTTTTTTAGCTTTCAAATAAAATATAGTGATTTCCTTTGTTCTTTTATTACTGCACTTTGTAATCAGACATTTTGTTTTTCTCAAGTGTAAGATATACTATTCTGAATTTGTTTGACCTTGTGTGAAGTATTAATGTTTGTTTTTACAATCATTTATAACATTTATTCAACCTCATATTATTTTAATACAAGAGTATATTTTGAAGATTCTATTAGGTTAAAGTTTTTATCTGTAAGAAGTTTTCAATGAATGAATAAGGATGGTTGTGTCATTTCTTTGATTGACACTAAGGATTTCTTGATTTACGCAAAGCATTGAATATCAGAAACCTTAAAATAGTACATCATAATTATTTGACTTATCTAATCACAATATGTACTTTATTCATTTTGATCTAAATACGGTATTTTTGATATCGTTAGGGTCAATTTCAAGCATATCTGCCAACATTGTTGGTAATTTACCTGCATCTAATTCAGGATAAAATTTCTTAATTGCTTCAATAACCTCTTTATACATAATTTCATATCCATATGGTGAAAAATGAACACCGTCCACAAAAAATTTACTTAAATCAGCTCCTAAAAGAATTTCTTCTTCAGTTAAATCACTACAAAATTGAAATGCCAGCCACAAATCTACGAAGGCAACATCATGTTTTTCTGCCACTGACTTGGCAGCTTCTGAGTATAACTTTGTAACTCTACTGCTCGATACTGGAGAAGCCGTCTTTCTTTCCTCTTCAGGCAATACTGCTAGACTTAACTTTTGATCGTGTAGTGTTGGCCCAATGACAATAGGTTTGATACCATGGCTCAAAACTAAAGTTACCATATTATCCAAATTCTTTATGTACCTATTAACTGGAACATGCTGTATTGCTGATTGTGCAGCATCGTTGGTTCCCATGAAGATTGTCATTAGTTTAATATCCCCGTTAGCCTTTTCAGCTTTCAATATTTCAGGCAAAATTATTACACCATGATCAGTATTATAGCCTCCATAACCTCTGGTTATAACATCTAATTTCCTGGTATAGTAACTCTGGACTGCGGGAGCAAACGCAAATCCGTTTTGATCATTAGATAACTGAGTAATTGAATCACCGAAGAGAATGAATTTTTTGTAGTTTAATCTCATAAATAAAACTTTATAAATCACGAAAACCAATGTTGAAACAAAGATGAAGGATATTGAAGAATATATATTTGAAAAGTATTTTAGAAAAACTGATTTGATTATTGTTAGTCAACATTGATTATTTGCGAGCTTTTGAACGAGCTTTAAAAATTGACAAATTTGCAACTTTACCCGATAATTTTGCACCCAAAAATGGTCCATCGTTAAAGTGATAATTTAGGAGAAATTAAAAATTTCAAACTTAATAGTCGGAATAAATATAATGTATATACTATGTGATATTGCAATTAGTAATAAACAAGTGAAAAGTTTAAAGGTGAGGGAGTATATGATGTTTAAATCGTTGCGAGATTGTCAGCGAGCTCAGAGCGAGAATTCAAAAATGAGATATTTCCAGATAAACTCATATTATTTGGCAAATCTCCCCCACAGTCTTTAGCATAACAATGACTACTTTTGAAATGAAATAGTCCACAAAAAATAAAGAAACCTCACTTTACCGACGTAATCAGCGAGAATTTATATGAATTACGATCAAATAATTCCTCTTTTAGAATTATTTGATATGCCTCAGAAATATGCCCTTTGGTTTTAAGAATATATTTGACCACATACATTAATATATGTTGGGTTATTGGCCAGTTAATTTCATCTTGTCTATTGAAGGGACTTCTTAATAGTAGCATTAATGATTCTTATAGAATCCCGTTTGCAGTCCAGTGGGTTTGGCCAATTCCAATTATCATTGGATTTTACTTCGCTCAGAATCTCCATGGTGCTTAGTTAAAAATGGTAGGAAAGAGGAAGCCAAAATTTCAATTAAAAGGTTACTTACAAAAAATAAAGATTTACTGGATAAGGATGTCTTATCAGAAGGAATGTTACAAAAAATGCTGATGACGATTAAAGAGGAAGATGCCATAAATTTAGGTTCCTCATATTGGGACTGTTTCAAGGGAAATGATCTCCGCCGTACAAAGATTTCATGTCTGATTTTGTTAATTAATGTTCTTACTGGCGCTGCATTAATGGGTTCATCAACGTATTTTTACGAACAAGCTGGGCTTTCTACTTCTTTATCTTTTACCTTTAGTATAATCCAATACGTTTTAGGAATTCTAGGAACCATCACTTCTTGGTTTTTATCTCAAAAATTAGGGCGATTTCAGTTACTTCATTGGCTTATGCATACAATTTGTCATTTTAATTATTGTTGGTGGACTTGGGTTTCTTGACAGTAAAAGTGCTTCTTTGGCTATTGGAACCCTTCTTTTAATCTTAGTCTTTGTTTATGACGCTGCTATTGGTCCAATATGTTTTTGTTTACTGGCCGAACTTCCATCCACTAAACTTCGTACAAAAACTCTTATAATTTCTCGTAATATTTACAATGTTGGTGGAATTGTTGTTGGGGTTATAAATCCGTACATGTGGAATCCTACTGCTTGGGATTGGAAGGCAAAGTCTGCTTTGCTCTGGGCCGGATTTGCATTGGTTAGCGCCATATATTGTTATGTCGAATTACCCGAAACCAAAGGTAGAACTTTTGCAGAACTAGATGCCTTATTTAATAAAAGAATCCCAGCTAGAAAATTCAAGACAACAGAAGTTGATGTTTTTGATGCCGGTAAATTGTTGGAAAAGATCGGTGAAGATGGAGTAAAACAATTTGTTGTTCAAAATGTTGATTCATTGTTAAAGAATGTATAAGTGTAAATAGTCCAAATAATTGAAATCTTAATTTTATAGCTATTATAACGTGGGATTAAACTTTTAATATGTCTAATAAAGCAGAAAAGAAGACATGATTTGACATGATTGCGCATGATTGCGCATGATTAAGCAAGATTAGGCATGATTATTATTGTTAGCAACATGCACGATAGCATACTAAAAAAGTATAGATAACATATTTATAACAAAGATAAAAAGCACAACTATTATATCCTGCTGAATATAACAATATGTATTTCTCTAACCTAAACAGTGGCGAGATTTTATATGATGACCCATCTACTAAACGTTTTAGAAGAAACCCTGAGTTATATTCTAAGATTAGTCAAGATAAACTTCTACATACCAGAGTATTCTTGGATACTCACCCAATAAAGTTTGGGAGGCGATCAAAAGCACCAATATCAACTCTGGTAAAACTAGTTAAGAAGAATGATGCTTCTTTCTCATTAGGAAATATGCCTAATATAGGACCAAGTATTTTTATTACTAATGCGTTAATAAAAGCTGAATTTAGAGAGATGGAACCCAAAGAGTTTATGAATAGGTACCTTTCACCACTCGATCATGCTATCAGAGTGGAAAATGTTCAACTTCCTGCAGCACTGGACGAGTTTGAATATCCTTGGCATGATCCTCTGACTAACGAGCAAGTTATACAAACTGAGTTTAATAAGAACATAATCTATCCACTTGAACTGATTTATAATGAAATTTACAACCAAGCAAATACACAATTTGGAGAAGTGTCGCTTCTCGGACTACCTCTCTATGGAAAGAAACCAATAAAGCCGGATGTTGCGCATTTATTCTCAGATGCTGCAAATTTCCAAAACCCCGATGCTTGTTTCGCATTAGGTGATCTTAAAACAGTAGCTTACAAATTACCAGAAGGATTTGAGAAATTAAAGCTTGCTATAAAAGAATACAAGGACCTCCTAAATGATAATCTAAGATTACAACTGCAGAAAACTGTTCCCACTTTTGAACTAGGTGAGTGGTCAGAAAAGGCGGTATTCGCCTTAGTATTAAGGAAGTACCTTTTTGATGCATTTCTTTGCGGCACAGACAGGGTTTTTATATCAGATTACCAAACATTCTCTGGCTTCTTCCAATATAAATTCATCGACGACCAAATGGTTATAGATTACTATATTATTAATGATCCAGAAACTGTTGATAATGGAATTACTTTGAGATCTGCAATAGCCGGATTCTTTTATAAAGATTGTGCTGAGTTATTAGCAACAAAAGAGAAGTTGGCTCCACTTTTTGAAGCGTCTAGACCAATTGAAGGATTAGATCCATTTAGGGAAAAGGAAGTGCCAGCAAAAAAAGAACGGAACCCATGTTTATATGCTTTGTTGGAAGTAGCCCAAGGAAGGGTGAAGAGAGTTATCGAAAGTGGTACTACTTGTCGTGTATTATATGATGCTCCAAAATGCTATCCTGAAATAGGTATAGACCTTCCATCAGAAGTATTTGTCAAACTGTACCATTATTCTAGCAGAGATTGGGAGATGCATGATTTGATATACCTAGAAACACCTACTAAGAGTGAATATTACGATATATTCTTCAATGAACTTAGAATGAATGAAATAATCGCAGGATCACCATATGCTTCAAATTACCCAAAACTATTTGCCTCTGGATACTGGAATGGTGTTTGGGGCAATCTAATGCATATCTTTGAATATTTGGGAGAAGAATTACCAGAAGAAAAATGGGACGATTCTAAAGTATACTGCACGATCAAAAAAAGAATTAAAGAACTACATAAAATGGGAATTAGCCATAATGATATTAGATTATCCAATATTCATGTATCTGTAACAGGGAGAATTTCATTAGTTGATTTCGGGCTATCTGATGATGAAGATAATGAAGACCGTAAATCGAGAGATCTTGAAACTCTTGATCGGATTTTTGGTATTGAGACAAGCTAAATATCTAAACAACCAATCCTTTACAGGAAAAGGTGGTACGAGTGAATAACTCGCAAACATATTTTAGTTTAAATATTGCTCTTTACATGACCATAAGCAAATCGTTCATGTTAGTAACATAATAGTTTTTTTTGCAATTTAATTTATTTTCAACTACTGAAGTATTGACACACTATTCAACAATAATGTTGTTATTATATCTCTCTATAAAGCGATGGTTCTTAAATTAGTAATTTTGTATCATTTTGGGTGCAGTTTCTGAGTTATAGCCAAATCTACCAAAAGAAAGAACTAGTCAATTAATGGAGTGAAAATAATATTTCCAGAAAAAAACTTCAATATACAAGGATGGAATACGCAGAGAGGAAGCTTTTCCATTCAGAATTAAGATAACTAGAAATATTGCTGAATCTTCCAGCATATGGTTGCGAATTACCGAATAAGGGCTCCGCAGAAATTAAACATACAAAAAGAAAATTTATAAATAGCCGCCATATTATGGAAGAATAGATAATATTCAAATATTGGAAGAAATATCTCTAACAGATACAAATATAGCTAATGAAAGTGTTATTGAAGATGAATCTCAGAATCAAATAATGAAGAAAGTGTATTTCACCAATTTAGATCCTGATAGCATTTTTAAAGATGAACATGAGTATAATAGGCTCCGGTAAATCCAGACTTATTTATATCAATAGTATACGACACTGAAAATACAAGAGTCTTTTTGGATACTAAATTACTAGAAATTCGTAACAGGACTGGAATATCAGAACCAAAAGTTGTAAAATTAATATCCAAAAGTAACGCATCTGTTGGGTTAAGGGTAATGGAAGGTATTAGGCCAGTAATTTATGTTACTAAAGTACTGATGAACGCACAATTTAAGAAGATGAGTCCTGAGGATTTCAAGACTAGGTTCTTTGCACCACTTGATAATAAAATAAAGGGTATACATATTGAATCTCCGCCTCTAAAGTGGTTTTACAAATATCCCCTTGATGATACTCACAATTCCTAGTTCCAAATAAAAACTTACTTTAATGAGGATATTGCTCGTCCATTAAATTTAGACCTCCACTATATAGGCATATGAGGATTCAAACTGATATAGCGCATTTATACAGTTATACAGCGACTGGAGATTTTAAAGATTGGGGAAGTGAAGTAGTATTTACCTTGGTTCTAAGGAAATACCTCCTTGATGCTTTTGTTAGCGTAAACAGAAAGATTTTGATGATCTTGATGAGATATTTCAGAAAGGTAAATATCTTTCAGAAAAGAATTCTAATACTATGGATCGATATAAAGTAAATATTGATGTTGATCCAATATACTAATACAAGATAACGAATTATGACGAGGAACTGGACGACAAGAAGGGAAATGGGGATAACTCCAAATTACGTCCTGAAGTACAAAATAATATCAGCAATTTCCTTAACAAATGAATTAATGATCGACTTTGCTTGAAATAATGTGGCTAAGATTGAAATGAATTGGGTTGGGTTTATGTCATAGAAAATTAGCTAATCATACTAATGACTATTTATACTTAATAATGAAATAAATTAATATGCTATATATGAACGGATTCTGTTCATAAAACGGGGTATAGCCAACATCCTCGGTTTATTCTTCATTTTGAAGATTTTTGGTTCCAATTAATAACTACTGGATAATCTAAAACCATGAGAGGATACTTGGGATGCATAAGAGATTTGAAACAACTTTGATAACTCAGTTAAATATAGATAAGTCATATTCAAAAAATTATTCCAGTTGATTACAAATACTAATTTGGGAGTTTGTCTCTTAAAGATTATAGATCTCTATAACCTTAAGTTATGTTTCATTATTGGAGATGATAGCAAGTTTAATTTTAAATAGATATGTGAAAGTAGGTCTTGACGAACAAATTCCGCCCTATGTTAGTAATTTACGGATTGTTAGCAATATTAGCTACTAAAAGGATTCTAATGTTTCTATTTATATTAAAAACCTATTACAATACATTAGAGTAGCCCTTTAACAATACTTATATACGGCGGTATATTAATGGGCTGGATTAACATTGCTTAGAGATTGAAAAGTATTATTTTACTCTATTATTCTTAATGCGTGTTGGAATCATTTACCTGGTAGGATACACAAGGAACCAATTAAAACTTCCTACTTTAAATCTACTCTTAAGTTTAATGGAATCCATATATACGCTGAATTTATTAAAACTCATGGGGAGTTAAGTATAATTAAAAGTATCTTACTGGGCTTAATTATTTTATGCGGCTCGTCAGTTTTTGTTACTCTAACAAATAATCCACTGCTTTTATTACGGGAAATTTTCAATGATATATGGTTCAAGTGGGAAACAGGATCAAAATTTAAATATTTAGAAAGTATAATTGATACCCAGAAAGCACAAATTGTTTCAAATAGTGAGTCTACTTTTCCACTTCTCTCGGAATAAAACATTCTTTGATAAGTATATTACTATTTTCTTTCTCTTTTTAACCTAATTCAGATATTTCAAACTAAAAATAAACCTGCAAAACAGAAGATTTAATTAATCTTTCTATAAAAGTTATACTAATATTGAATAATAAAATCAAATATTTTGATTCAATTTCAAGTTCTTAAAGCATATACTAGAAGAAACATCTCATTTGATGAAAATGCTTCCCAAAGACTTCAAATTTTACATTGATATTACCAGTTTTCCTAAGAAAAGATTGAAAGAAGTAACCATATTACGAACTACCTTTACTATATATGTCACTAATATGTACTGCATATAAAACTCTTCTCATTTTTAAAGAAAATGAAGATAAACAAAGCGAGATTATAGAGATATAGATTAGCTGTATAGGGTCTAAGGATGGTGGAAACCAACAGTGATTCTATTCCAGAAAATGAGGATAAATACAGGTCTGAATTGAGTAATGAGGTCCATGTAGAAAAGAGAGATGAACATGTAGATGTGGATATTAATATGTACGACATTGACAAGATGATATCTGAATCTATGGCAGATGAAGGTAATAAAATACAAGATGAAAGAACAAGTGATCTCGTACAGACAGAAAATGATTCTTTACCTATCGATACCAATGAGAAAACAGAGAAAACAGAGAAAGATGAGAAAACAGAGAATGCTCCCACTCCAAGTAATGAGACTAAAGAAACATCAGAACCCAACCATGATCACGAAACGGATATCAGTCAGCTGAAAAGAGCCCATGAAGGTGAAGAGGATAATGATAGTATCAAAAAGGCAAAAGTTGATGCAATAGACGAACATCAACATAGCCAAGAAGAACATGGTATAACTTCACAAAACTTAGACATGGAGTTTGAAAAGGCGATTGAAGATCACCATAGAGAAATGAGTGAGGGACCACAAGATAACAATATGGAGGAGTATAGAAGTAATAAAGAAGATAATGCAACTGAGGATGCATCAATTTCTAATGTAAATGAACTTGATAAAAAAGGGGAAACTGATACCGAGGCTGGGCAAATTAATGAAAAAGAAGACTTGAATATGATCGCAAAGGAGTTAGAGAATGCAACAACTTCAAACAAAGAAGAGAATGAAAATGAAGCCAGAGAAGAGAATGGTTCTAAATCACCACGAACTGTGTATCATGATGGTATTTCTGTTCCAGAAAATTCAGAACTATTAAATACCAATACCGCTTTTGCTGCCTATAATGCTCTATCAAGTCAGTTGCCGCCATTAGCTGTTCTAGCAAATGCCCATTTAGCAGCATTGCCTCTACCCATTGTTGCTCCTGACTATTTACCTCCGAGAATCCAATTATTAGTAAACACCTTACCTACTCTTGACAATTTGGCGACTCAATTGCTTAGAATAGTGGCAATTGGTCCATATCAAAAAATCGTCGACTTAGCATCAAACCCTGACTCACCTGCAGGTGCCACATATAGAGATTTGACTTCATTGTTTGAATTTACTAAAAGGTTGTATTCTGAAGAGGATCCCTTTTTAACTGTTGAGCATTTAGCGCCAGGTATGTGGAAAGAGGGCGAGAAAACTCCTAGCATGTTCCGTAATAGGGAGCAAAGTATTGAATCTACTTTAAGAAAGGTAAATTTAGCTACTTTTTTAGCTGCAACCCTTGGTACTATTGAAGTAGGTTTTTTCTACTTAAATGAATCCTTTTTGGATGTGTTTTGCCCGGCAAATAATTTGGACCCGGCTAATTCGTTATCTAACATGAATTCCAATAATATGAGTTTGCAAAGCGGTATTAATACTACCATCGGTGAAAAGGTAGGTAAGTTATTAAAACCACAAGCAGTTCTTTACCTAGATTTGAAAACTCAAGCATATATATCCGCTATTGAAGCTGGAGAACGTTCAAGAGAGGAAATTTTGGAAGATATCTTACCTGCCAATCTTGGAGAAATTTTACTTTCTAGAAGAGGTACTAAGTTTCTTTCCCCTACGGAATTAGATTTTATAGATCGCTGTTCCTCAAGAAAGGAGACTCTATTGAAATACCCAGATTCGAAAAATTTAAGTGATGAATACGAATGGTTTTCTTTCTTGAAAGATCTATTTGATTATGTTTCAAAGAATATGGGATTCTTGATTTGGGGAAAGAAAGGAAGAAGTGCTAAAAAGGTAGGTAAGAAAGAAGTATCAGAGGTTTCTACTCCTCATAGTCAAGAAATCTTGAATTCTAGCGTATCTCCACCTCAACACCCAATCGTTCCCACCGAAGCTCCAGACTTAAGATCTCAGGAAATAACTGACATTACAAGCGCATTGTTACCATCAGAGATTCAAGAACAACAGCTTCATCTTCGTATCAATCCAGGCTCAACTATAAGAAATCTTCAAAGAAGACCATGGACACGTGAAGAAGAAAAAGCATTAAGACATGCATTAGAGTTGAAAGGTCCTCTGTGGTCTACTATTTTGGAATTATTTGGGAATGGTGGTAAGATTTCTGAAGCATTAAAAAATAGATCCCAGGTTCAACTTAAAGATAAGGCCAGAAATTGGAAGATGTTCTTTTTGAAAAGTGGATTACCTGTTCCGAACTACTTGCAGAAGGTCACAGGTGATCTCGAGAGAGACGATAGACTGAGAGCAAATAAGAGAGCTAATAGAAATAGAAAAACTGCAGCAGCTCCTGTCCCAAACCCATCACAGAAGAAATGATTCAGATCGTAATATTCAATACATATTCGAATCTAATTGCTTGAATGAAAATATGTATAATATGTATCTATTGTATAATAAAAAGTTTGTATATTAAGCAAATTGCAAATGTGTTAATTTATTTTGTGTTACATGTATAGCAATCCTTAAAAGATAAATAAAGTTCCCTGTACAACTTATGAGCTGACTTATAACTATTTTATCTATTTTAGGCTCTTATATCTCATCTCATATATTGAGTATATCATTTGGTAGTATAATGGCATACGTTGAAGATAGCAAAATCGAAAGATTGCAAAAAGGAATTTTCACAGCCAGACAAGAAGCAAGACGCTTGTACTCTAAATTAGAGCATGTAAGGGAAGAGACTCAAAACACGACTTTATCTAAAGTATCTAAAGATATACCATCTCTTCCAAAAAACTATTGTAATTTGAAGCTATATAATACTTTAAGAGGACATCTGAACAAAGTATCCAAAATTGCCTGGGGAAATGATTCAACCACACTTCTTTCTGCTTGTCAAGATGGATACATGATTCTATGGGATTCAGTAACTGGACTCAAAAAGCAAGCAATTACTCTTGAAAACCAGTGGGTATTGACTTGCTCATTATCACCTAATGGAAATCTAACCGCATCAGGTGGATTAGATAACGCATGTACAATATACAAGATTAAACCAGACATTTACGATGATGTTACTGACGAGAGAGGTTATGAAATGGCTACTAATTTCTTTCAATCTACAGAAACGGTTCTAAAAGGGCATACCGCATACATCTCAGACTGTGAATTCTTAACTAATAACATATTAATCACTGCAAGTGGTGACATGACTTGCGCCATGTGGGACGTTCAGAAGGTAAGGAAAGTAAGAGATTTTGTAGATCATTTAGGAGATGTGCTTTGTCTTAGCAAATTTCCTCAAATTTCAAACACGGGACCTTTATTCTTATCAGGATCTTGTGATGCTTATGTTAAAGTATGGGATACTAGAGCAAAATCATCAGTACAGAATTTTTTCATCTCACATAGTGATATCAATACAATTAAGACTTTTCCCGAAGGTTATAACTTCATTACTGGATCAGATGATGGAATAATTAGAATGTTTGATTTAAGATCAGACTGTCAATTAGAATGTTTTTCGTTGGATTCACAATTCACATCATTACAGCATTCTACTTCTATAATTCCAAATATACCGTTTCTGAACTCAAATCATAAAAACTACAAAAAGGCAGAACAAATATATAAGAGTATAGATAACCCTGGTATTCTATCAGTTGATTTTAGTCTCAGTGGAAGATTAATATACTCTTGCTACTCGGATTTCGGTTGTGTAATCTGGGATACTTTGAAAAACGACGTTGTAGGGTCCATTGGAAATGAGCATGTAAACAAAATAAGCCAAGTAAGCGTTAGTCCGGATGGGATGGGAGTAGCAACAAGTTCGTGGGATTCAACCATCAAGATTTGGTCGGTATAATTTCAAAAAAATACGTCAAATTACGGCATCACTTCCATGAAGGCTGTATTGATACATAGATAACATACATAAATTATATAAAGTGGACAGTAAGATTTAAAATCTCTATGACGTATAATGACTCAAGCTTCCCCTGTGTGTTTCTTTACATAATCCCATAAACTCTTTAATAAGGATTCAGGCAAAGTGTATAAATCCATAGTAAATTCACCATTATCCACATCATTTTTAATATTCATATCATTAGTCCTGTTATCAGTGACCATTTGAACAATTACGATCAAGTCATCCTCATTCAATTTTGTTAAACCATTAGCCAATTTTTCTAAGTCTATACTTCCCTTAAACGCATTACCATTTGATGTTCTGGATTTCTTTAATTTATTATTCAAATCGGAATCAGTTTTACGCTTATTAGTTAAATCATCTGCATTATTTGGTAAAGGTCCACTTTCCAATAATAACTTGTTTAAAGTTTGATTTTTGTTGATTGGTACAGAAATGACATGGTCGATAGTGTATTTTTCTTGTAAAAAGTTTAAGTCGTGATTGATTTTTCTTTCTCCTTGTTTGCCATTCAATCCTACTAAATGAACGGAAATAGGTATGTCAAATTCACCCCATCCTTGCTCTTCAACTCTAAATGGTTGTTGTTTAATTGCCCTTATTGGATTCGCAAAAGTAGGGTGTAATGTATACGTGACTTTATCCAATATATTAGCAGGTATTTCGTTTCCAGCTTCATCTAACATAGACACCTCCACTGACCATTGCCTCATTGGATAGTTCTCTACAGGAGGTAAATCTTTTAAAATGTGTTGCTCAGTCGTGATTCTAATAGTTCTTTTGACCTAAAATAAGTTAGTTTCTTGCAACTAATACATTAAGTTATTATACTGTTTAGAAAATATATAAACATACTTCAGACATTATCACTATATTTTAATTTTTTATGCAATACGTCAAATAGCAAATGATTAACTTGCCTTTGTTAGTTGTACGTCTTGTTGATATACGTACTTTTTTTTTCTATTGCCCAATTTTGAAAAGTTACACAAAAGTAATCCTGACATAACTGTGATTTTTCATGTCTATGTTATATTCTTGAATTACTCTAGATATAGAATTTATATCATCCATTGAAGGGTTTAAACGAACTCTGCCATTTATATGGTCAAAGAATCAATTAATGCGACGTTCATATTATATAGATAGAGTGTTTTTGAACATTCACATGAAAAAAGTATATATTTACAAGACAAAGGACTTAGAGATGAAGATGATAGATTATTTCTTATTGAATAATTCCCTGTAAACCTGTGGAACTAAAGGCTTAATTATTTCTGGAGAGGCTTTCCACTCTTGAGCAACTTCCTTCAGGATTAATCTGAATAACTTTCCCATTTCGAAGTCACCTTCCTTCTCTTTCAAATTATTCATAAATTCCTTCAAATTTCCTATTAATTCTTCTTTGGATGCTACTGGCAAAGCAGTTAAATATTTATTGATGATTTCCAATTCTTGTTGTTCAATTTCGGCCAAATCATCTCTTTGTTGTTTTTTGTACTCAACAACAGAGTTTTCTCTTTGTTTAATCATCTTTTGAAAGGTCTTATACAAGGAAAACTCATCTTGCTTGGCTCCATCTATTTCACTATCCTTGATGGTAGATATGATCAATTTAATAGTATTCTTTTCAACATTTCTCTTATTCAACATAGAAGACTTAAGATCTGTTTTGATAACCTTGATAACATTGTTGTATGATGCACTCGAATTCCATCTTCTGGAAACGACTCTAAGTTGCTGTTTAAACATAATGACGTCTAACTAAGAACGATATCATTTTCTTTGGATTGAAAAAATTCTGGCTCAGACGGTTTTGTGTTATGTTTATCAAATTCTAGTGGATACAATACAAGACTACAATAGTAATTGGTCAATATTACCTAACAGTATCAACTAGATTCCGTTAGAGTATTGAATCTCAGATCCACAACCAATCATCGAGTTGAGGAAAACTATTTTAAGTTTATAATTATATAGATTATTAGCTATATATCTAATACAGTAGTTTCAACAAAAAATTGAGATTAATTATTCATCATGACATGTCTGACTTTCCCCTTTTGATGGGTGACCAACAGTCGACAACAACCGAATTCGAATCAGCTACATTTCCATAAGATAAAACTATGGAGATATGCGAGCTTTTCGTAAGAATCGCTAAAAATGCATTGATCCCCATTTAGTAATCTTATCGAGAGATAGGGAGAAGAGAGAACAGGCCAAGTTGCAAAATTCCCTAAAGTTGGCGCGATATCGGAGCGGATTCTTTCTTACTCTTAAGAAAACTGAGGTCGAGTAGATTTAGCTCATTATCTTATTATACAACTATGAGACTTCTTGTCTAACCATCATACATTAAGTGGCTCATATCGGACAAGTTAAATTGGTTAAATCAAATGCCTTTCTCTCTTTCAGACAGTTTATCCGGAATCCGATATTATCCTTTTCAGATCTGAGTCTACGTGTCACTTTAGGTAGTGATGGTCGGCTTAAATCGTTATGATGAGTCCTAATTGACTATGTCGTGGAAGTGTCACAAAACCTACTTTATCTTATCCAATGACAAGCAACAGCATATTCTCGCCACTTTAGCGGCGCGGGCGCAAAATTCCACTCATTTTGTTGTCCTATACACAAGAGATCCCATGCAATTTACTAAACTAATTTGGTATACAATCAAAGGCAATCATCTATGTTTACAACATCCCCTTTCTCTTTTCTTTTTATTTCTTACCACGGTCAATATACTTTGCCATCATTTCATTTAGTAAACTAAACCATGCACCCTAAGATATCCGAGTCAAAATTTGCAGTATCAAGTCAATGTTGAGCACTGATAGATACGGCAATCTGAATTGTTCTTCCAATTTTTTCCGGTAAAACAACAAGACAAGACTTTTCTTTTTCTATCTTGAAACGTGATTTTTGATCTGATACTCCAATCGGGACCAATCACAGTGCGCGATTGAGCGGTTTCGGCAATTTTTTCGATGAACCCAAACTCATCACACAAAGCGAATGTGTACCGTTGATCAGAACAACCTGTGATTGGCCAGAGATTGGAAATAGAAATCAATGGTTTGTAGCTCATATATGTGATATACTGCAGATAATCAGCCATGAATCATTTTCAATGTAGAAATGACTGCAGGTTGGAAGATGTCCCAGCATATATAAAGTTGAAAAATCACCTACTAGTTCTTCTTACTTCCTTCATAATCACTTTACTATCTACTCATATCAAAAATGGTCTTACCTTACGAACCAGAATTCCAACAAGCTTACGACGAATTAGTTTCTGCTTTAGAAGACTCTACTTTATTCACCGAAGAACCAAAGTACAGAAAGGTCATCCCAGTTGTCTCAGTTCCAGAAAGAATTATTCAATTCAGAGTTTCTTGGGAAAATGACAAGGGTGAAATTGAAGTTAACAATGGTTACAGAGTTCAATTCAACTCTCAATTAGGTCCATACAAGGGTGGTTTAAGATTCCACCCATCCGTCAACTTGTCTATCTTAAAATTCTTAGGTTTCGAACAAATCTTCAAGAACGCCTTAACTGGTTTATCCATGGGTGGTGGTAAAGGTGGTTGTGACTTCAACCCAAAGGGTAGAACTGACTCTGAAATCAGAAGATTCTGTGTTTCTTTCATGAGACAATTAGCTAAGTACATTGGTCGTGATACCGATGTTCCAGCTGGTGACATTGGTGTCGGTGGTAGAGAAGTTGGTTTCTTATTCGGTGCTTACAAGCAAATGCAAAACAACTGGTCTGGTATCTTAACCGGTAAAGGTTTGAACTGGGGTGGTTCTTTAATCAGACCAGAAGCTACTGGTTACGGTACTGTCTACTACGTCGAAAAGATGATCGAAAAGGCCACTAACGGTAAGGAATCTTTCAAGGGTAAGAGAGTTACTATCTCTGGTTCTGGTAATGTTGCTCAATTCGCTGCCTTAAAGGTCATTGAATTAGGTGGTACTGTTGTCTCTTTATCTGACTCTAAGGGTTCTATCATCTCCAAGAACGGTATCTCCCCAGCTCAAGTTGATGCCATTGCTGCTGCTAAGCTCAAGTTCAAATCTTTGGAAGAAATCACCAAGGAATCTGCTTCTCTCTTCTCTGGCGAAAACGCTGTCGAATACTTAGCTGGTGTTCGTCCATGGGAACATGTTGGTGCTGTTGATATTGCTTTACCATGTGCTACCCAAAACGAAGTTTCTGGTGACGAAGCTAAGGCTTTAATCGAAGCCGGTTGTAAGTACATTGCTGAAGGTTCTAATATGGGTTCCACCAAGGAAGCTATTGATGTCTTCGAAGCTAACAGATCTAAGAATGTCTGGTACGCTCCAGGTAAGGCTGCCAACTGTGGTGGTGTTGCCGTCTCCGGTTTAGAAATGGCTCAAAACTCCCAAAGAGTTCAATGGTCTGCTGAAGAAGTTGACTCCAAGTTGAAGACCATCATGTACAACTGTTTCGACAACTGTTACGAAACTGCCATCAAGTACTCTGCTGAAAAGGACACTACTGCTTTACCATCCTTATTAAAGGGTGCCAACATTGCTGGTTTCATCAAGGTTGCTGACGCCATGTTCGACCAAGGTGAAGTCTATTAAATATAATAGTGGGTTATACATTATTCAGTTCTTAATATAGTTGTACTTTATATATTGTAAAATAAAAATATTGATTATTTAAAACTTATTGTAGTACTTAACATGTAAAGAACAGGATATTTAATGTTTTTCTTAGACTCCAGCATATCTAAATGTTCAATTAATATATGATAATATGAAATTGTGATATTTTAATCCCCTAGGGTGTCTATTGACCTATAACATTAGACAATATGTACTAATACAACCTATTTTGGCTTTTATTTAATCAAAATAAAATAATGTGATAGGTATCAAACGCTGATAAGCGTGAACGTTCTTGATAATAACTTTTTACACCGCGCTTAGCTATTTATAAATTAGTTTTTATCACCGCAGCGGAATTTAGTGAAGTGTTTTACAACAGTAGAAGATGATTTCTGGGCAACGACATGAAGTAGATATACCTGTAACAGATGATCTTGAAGATGATGAAATGTTCGATACAGAACTTAATAATGGATATTACTATGGCAGGACTGGAAATCAAAGTACAGTAAATAAGTTCTTTCAGAAGATAAATGATTACTTCAAATCACCAAATCAAGACGTTGAATTTGAACTTTTTGATTCAACAGGATCTAGAAATAGCTTTGAGATAGATGAAGTGACGCTAGAGAATCAGTATCAATTTAGAGATTACAAAATAGAGCTCTTGAAGAAAAGGATAAAAGTAATCGTAGTAGTCAGTGCTTTAATCATAGGGGGGTTGTTTGCAGTTATAGTTAACATGTTAGGACTTGTAATTGGCAGTAAAAGTGATAAGCAACCAGGGCTTTCTTATCAACTGAGTAAAAATAATTCCACACATTTCAACCCAACCACAATCGTGGTATCTCTAGATGGATTTCATCCTCATTATATCAATAAGGAGGATACCCCAAGCATGCATGAAATGATGGTATCTGATTTTGGAGCACCTTATATGATACCTAGCTTTCCATCGAGCACTTTCCCTAATCATTGGACCCTAGTAACTGGTTTATTTCCATCTGAGCATGGTATAGTAGGTAATACTTTTTTTGATCCTAAGTTGAATAAACAATTTATAAATACAAACCCTTCGGTTGGGGGCCTAGATCCTGATTTTTGGACTGGCGGTGAGCCTATTTGGGAGACTGCGTCCAAACAAGGAGTAAAATCAGCAGTTCATATGTGGCCAGGTAGCGAGGTTCCAGGTGTTGGAATTGGTAATGGTCCATTATACGTAGACAGATACAATGGCAGTGAATTGCTATCTTCTAAGGTGGACAGAGTCATGGAGTGGTTAGATCAAGATATAGAGAATAGACCAGAATTGATTTTAACTTACGTTCCAACTATTGATCAATATGGACATAAATTAGGCATAGCTGGTCCAGAATTAACAAAAGCTTTAAAATATGTAGATGATTTTGTTGCATATTTGAAACAGGAGATTGATCGCAGAGGGTTAAATGATATTGTTAATTTAATTATCGTTAGTGATCATGGTATGGCACCCACATCAAATGAAAGATTATTGTATTTGGATGATATAATTGATCTTGATCACATTGAGCATATTGATGGTTGGCCCTTATTTGGATTGAGACCCAAAGATGAATTTTCTAATGAAGAAATTTTAAATAATTTAAGGAATTCTCTTAATAAGCTAGATGACGAGACAAGAGATAATTTCAAGATATATTCTATTGATGAAATCCCACCAGAATGGAACTTTGGCGGAAAACTTGATGATCACAAATTTAATTATCGATTGGCGCCAATATGGATTATTCCAAATGTTGGATACTCAGTTACGACTCATGAACAAATGAAAGCCAATAATTTCGACTACAAACCAAAAGGTGTTCATGGATATAATAATACTCATTTACTTATGAGGGCGATATTTTTGGGCTCCGGTCCTTATTTCGAAAAGAAATTGGCAACTGGTAAAAAAGTTTTACCTTTTAACAACACAGAGGTGTATAATATTATATGTGAATCCTTATCCCTAGTTCCAGCACCAAATAATGGTACAGACTTAACAACAGGCTCTGTTATATCACAAGAACAATCTTTACCTAAAGACTGGAACGATATTCTAGATTTCCCTGATTTACCATATTTTATCGAACATATTGTTCATAATGCAACTTATGATGAGTTATGGAGGGCTGATGAAAAAGGACCTACTTTACCTTCGCTGGTAAGCACTAATGATAATGCATTCTCTTCGTTAATATTACAAGAATCAAGCAAAACCTTAATTACTGAGAATTTACCAAAACCTACTGATTTTAAGAGTACATTTATTTCATCAAGCGGAAAGCCAGTGCCTACAACAGGAGCTGGTAGTTTTAATGACATACTAGGTGATATTGGAGAGGGATTGGGAGATTTGGCTAATAATATCGAGGATTCAGTAGGGGAAATTATACAAGACGCTGGGGATTCTATTGGAGATTTATTACTGGGTGCAGAAGACTTTGTTGGAAATATATTCCATAAAGGAAGCGGTAATTAATATATTATATATTTGTACAAAGAATTATTTCGACTTATCCAGTTCTTGGGAATTATTGATACCCGTAGAAGACAATAATTGTAATGAAGGGAATGATTTAGGTACCTCTAATGAGTTATCCTTCTCTGGAGTACATTCTAATAAAAATGGAGATCTCGCCCTATTAATACTTGCAATAAAGTCATTTCCTATTGATTTTCCGGCGTGACTCCCAGAATTTAGGTTGGAATTGCTTTCTTGAACTTTCCTTCTTTTACTTCTGTACCTTACTGTGTTCGAGCATTCTTGACAAAGTTTAATAATTAAATCCTTTGGCAAATTTTTAAATGCATTAGAATTAATAATAGATTCCCAATAATCCTTAATTAAATTAGTTGTCTTTAAGAGACAAAGTTCCTCATTCGCCACATATAAGTTTCTCCATAAGTTTATTAATGAGTTAAAATACCATTCCAGTGGTCTTTCAGGTGAAGCTATACTTTTGTTTAAGAAGTCAAATATTACACTCAAAACCAAATATCTCAACCCACTTAATTCGTATAGGTTTGATAAAATTAAAAGACCAGAATAATCTTCCATGGAGTATGGAGGTATAAACGAGCTTTCAAATTCTATGGTATTTGTATATAAATAATAAAGCAATCCTTTTACCCAATTTAATGGCTCTGGAATGAACATCTTATTTGATAATGATTCGTTCATTCCACTAGAAACAGCACGTCTAAAATGAGGCCATCTTGCTAATAATATGGATTTGTGAACTTTAACCGTACTTAGAAGACTAAGGTCTTCTACTTGACTTAACTCAAATGTATCTTCTAATAAAGTTTTAGTCTCTTCATCTTTAAAAGTTAGTATTTCATAGTCTGTGAATTCTTGATCAGTAAAGAATTTTCTAAAATTATCGATATAGGAACTGCTAATGCTTCCATTGTTGAAAGCTTCAGTATCTGCACCTTTGAGGCCAAATTCTAGTAAATCAATCTTTAAGATCATTGATAATGTCGCTGTAGATTCATGTTCAAAAGCTTCTTCTTCGGTGCCTTCTGCTTCATTATTTTCTTCTGTTGAAAGTAAATCATTGGTATCTTGGATTCCACTATTTTGCATTATTATTCTGTTATTTGTCCTCTCGTCGTCATTTTCGTTTCCAAGTAAATACAATGAACCCGAAGGGGAAATCACAGCAACTCGCCATACGTAATTTCCAATTTCCATATCTGTAAATTTGTGATAATATTCATTGGCTAAATTAGAATCAAAAATGAATGATCTCTCATAGGTATTTAAATTAAATGTAGAGATGTACATCTCATTTGTTGCAGTCTTTGAAGAAGACAAACAAATATCCAAAACTAGATTTTCAAAAGACTTCAAATTGATATAATTATGTTCAAAAAGCGAATGGTTTGTCCTTGGGTCCATTGAATCTAAAAATGTACCAAATTTTGCAGTCTTTTCGTTGTTCTTCCCAAGAGACGGATTACACTTTAATGATGAAATTTCCCCACTAACAAAATTAGTAATGTTGAAAAATGCAACCCTATCTGTTACATGGTTCATGTCCTTATCAAGCCCACCAAATGAATAAAGAAGATTATCCGAAATCATAATTTTATGATTGAAACGACTAGTAAATACCATTTTTTCACTCCAACTACCTGTAGTCAAATCATAATAATATAAGTCATCTAGAGGGACCGACTCTACTGATCCACCACTAATGTAGACTCTAGCACCATCGGGAGATAAGCAACAAGCGTGGCAAGATCTAGAAGTAGGCATGTTCTGCAATGCAAAATTAGGAGGTGCTATCCACTTCCGCTCAAAGATATTATACATAATTAAGGCACTATCTTTGTAAGATGTGGAGTCATTGCCAGACGTAGTCGAAGAAGATTCAGGAAATATATCACGAGGAACACCACCAAACACAAATATATTACCATCGCCAATATATACAGCCAGATGTCCTTCTCTATAAAGACCATTGTGTTTATCATCTACCTCCCACTCCATTGTATTCAAATCTAGAAGGTAAACATTACTGTCAAGGTTATCCATCTCATCGAATCCTCCAAAGAGAAAAATAATGTTTGCATCTCCACACATTACCAATGTAGACTTGAATCTAACTATAGGCTTGACGCCCTTTAGCTTGTCTAGTACAATACCAGGCTGTTTGAGCTTTGAGATCTGTTTAAGCATAGATAAGATGTATTATAGCTCTGTTGCAACAATTAATCAATGCTGCAAATGTATTCAAACAGAATTTAATAGGGATTTAGAAGCTTATTACACTTAAATCCAAGTGGCTTATACCACCTATAAGCTCATATATAAATATTCTTTACTAATTTAATTTGATTGATAAGATCCTTCATGTAGGCATTAATGATACAGAAATTCGGGGTTGCATATTGACTTTGAAGCACAAAAGCTGGTAGAAGTAAACCAGCAATTTTGTTGATTTAAGCTTTATTTATTCATAACGATTTAGATTTGATACTAAGTTACCGCTAGGTTCTATATATAGTATTTATTGATTTACCAAGTTTCAAATGGGTCTTTATCAGTTTCACTGATTATAATTTCTGAGTTTTCTGGAAGCTCACCTTGCAATTGTTCCTTCATTTTCTTTAAAAATGCTCTTTCAGTGTTTGAATGGTTGCATACAATAATTGATGAACCGGTCTCAGTAAAATACAAGGCTTCGTGATGAGATAATTCACCAGTGTAGAATAAATCAGCATCCACGCCTTTAAAAACACTTCCTCCCGATCCAGCACATATAGCTATTTTAGAGATTGGGCTAGTTTTCAGTTGTAATCTAGCCAAGGCGACTTGGACATGTGGTAATCCTAAACTTTCTTTGGCATTTTTAACTAAAGAATCAAGAGGAGCTGGTTTTTCTAAAGTAATTATTCTTCCCATTCCGCAATCTGGTTCATTTTCGGCTGGTTCAATGGCTTCTCTATTGACTTCTTTGAAGCCTTTTGTAATACCGTCAGCTAAAAAGTCATTGACACCTCCATTTGCACTGTCAACAGCAGTGTGAGGACAATACACACTGATATTGTTCTGAATTAACTTTAACAATGACTTTTGCTGTGGGTCATTGGTAGTGATGGATTTCAAGCCTCTGAAGATAAATGGATGATAAGCCATGATAACATTTGCCTTTTTGTTGATTGCTTCATCTGCAACGGATTGAGTCAAGTCTATTGTCAACAATACACGAATTTTGTCAACTACGGTGTCATCTGGTACTGCTTCGACCAATAGACCGGTGTTATCCCAGGTCTTGTCTGCTAATCTAGTTGGGTAGAATTTTTGGACTGAAAATAGTTAGATAGTGTTCTTAAGTAGCAAATTTGGAATCACTTACTTGCATTGACAACTGTCTTCACGTTTAATTTAGACATGTTTAAATTAGCTTCCTTTCTTTGAAATAAACGTGATATAATTTTATTTAGAAATTTGTTACAATAACTTGGGCACTACGATTCGAACTTGGTATCTACCGAATGAAAAAAAAAAAAAATATCTAGGAAAAAAAATGCCTCCTGCCAGAATTGAACTAGCGACCTTTGCATTACAAGTGCAACGCTCTACCACTAAGCTAAGAAGGCATATCTTGTAATTTTTTTATTTATATCATATGTAGAAGAATTTACTATGTAATATATCCAATTCTAACTTTAAGTTATTGATCTTGTTTCAGTTGCTTTTCAATGGAAAAGAAGGGGTTAAACATATGAAAATCCACTACCACAATTGACTCACTTCACGCACTTAATAACTACCTATAAGGAATACATTTATTGGAATTTTTATTAACATTCTAAGGAAATTTCTATAACCTTGCCCGAAGCTATAAATTAAACTCAAGTTTATGCAAGAGCATTCCCAGGGCGATCTAATTCTTCATCACTCAAAATTATCTCATTAGACTTATTTCCAGGGATATAGTTGCTAAAATTCAAGTAGCCTCTTATCGTATGAGTGTAGAAATATTTACGATTATAAGGGTCCAATTCTAATCCTTCTCTAATCCTGTTTACAAAGTCAGGATTTGACGTAAACGGCCTCAGAAATCCAAATAATGTTCTATCATTCTCTTGAGAATCCTTTATTAAATCATAGTAATGTACTACCTCATTATCAATATTTTTTACCATGGCTGCATTGGATTTAATCGAGCTTGGATCACCCTTGTAATTGGTAGCATATCCACCAGATCTAATCATATTACCTGTAAAAGCGTTTACAAGAGACAGATTAGTCCAGCCATTGCGAGGCTCGGCATCTGATGATCCAGAAACTCGTGGTTCTGTAATAGATATATACGCTACCTCATTTCCTAACTGTTTCCTGTTTTCCATCTCTAGCATAATAAATTCACACATATCGAGAGCTGGGTGACCTTCCTCTAATTGATCTTCTGGGTATTCCATACCATTGTGAGTAGACCAAGGTGTAATCCTAATACCTACTCTAGAAGCCCCAATGTCAGGATGAGCAAATAACAAGTCCAATAATTCTAGTAAAAACCTTGCTCTATTTTCAATGTTTCCACCATATTTATCAGAACGATGATTAGATAAAGGAGATAAGAATTGCTCTACAAGAAATCCAGAAGTCCCATGAATTTCAACCATATCAAACCCACTCAAATGTATAGCATTGAAGGCAGCATTGACAAAATCTTGCTGGATTTCTTTAATTTGTTGTATAGTTAATTCCTCTAGTTCTAAACCCAAAGTAATAGCCTTTTCTTTCTGTTCTTTCGAATGGTAAAGGCCCCTTGATACCCCCAAAAGTGGCAAGCCATTTTGCTTCATTAAGTCCACATTTGCAACTCTTCCTGGTGCAAAAAGTTGACAAGAGACATAAGACCCATTTTTGTGAATTGCTTCCGTGATTTGCTTTAATCCATCACATTGTTGTTTGTTCCATACTCCAGATTTGTACGGTACTAATCCAGATCTGGGTGAAATTAAGGTGGATTCAAAAATTATTAAAGTTCCGGCGAATTGCGACCTCAGTGAATAATACTCCAACATTATATCTGTGGGGATAAACCCCTTGGCGGATCTAGACCTGGATGTAGGGGCATGAACTATTCTATGCTCTAGTTTAATTTTTCCTAATTTTATAGGCTTAAAGAGATTCGAATTTTTCATTGAATGTATTTTGGTATTCGTTGAACAAGCTTACCAAATACTTCAATGTTCAAACTTTACAATTATTTCACCACTTTATATTCGCATTAAACGTTTAATTAACGGAATTTTTTAGCCGAGATCATAATAGTTCCGAATCCGAACATTGAATTACGGAAAAGTGATTTAATTCTCGCTAGATTATGTACCCTAAAGAGCAAATCTAACTAATTTAGATCATGTGACTGAAAACTATTCTTTAACTAGTTACCTTACAAAAGAACTATGTCCTAAGATAATTAAAGCAGAAGTTGAATTTATTATAATGGAAGAAGCCGAAGAACCTTTCTTAGGACAAGATTACTTAGATAAAGATGGGAATGCCAGAATTTCTGCTCAATTGGAAGAGAACAATTCGCAAGGAGAGGCTTTTTTAAGACATGATACTGAAGTTCAAACTCTGTATCCCTATACGGTAGAATACAAAAATGACATTATACATTTGGATTCAAAAAATTGGAGGGAAAGCAATGTTCTTAAGATACAAATCATTTCTGCTTTCATCATTTTTATCCTTTCGGGTATGGTGGAACAAACGGTTGGAACGTTAATTCCAGAACTCCAAAAGCACTACAATATTGGAGATGTACAAACTAGTACAATATACTTTGCTAATGTTACAGGTTATTTGGTCACAGCACTAGCAAATAATTTTATTCATCATATGCTTGGTATAAAAGGTGTTACAATTATGGCTGCTACATTAATGACGATCTGTTACCTTATTATATCATTAAGGCCACCATTTTTCATTTTCGTAATAGTTTATATATTGAATGGAATTGGCCTTGGTTGCTTAGATACAACATTTAACACTTGGATGGGTAATTTGGTAGATTCTAACCAACTTCTTGGAATTCTACATGGATGTTATGGGATAGGATGCATGATTTCCCCAGCATTAATTACTACATTACTTGAAAAAGAAAAACACCCATGGAAATGGAACCAGTATTATATTTTATTAGCAATAGAAAGTGCATTATGTTTAGTTTTATTGGCTTTCACATTCAAACATGAAACTGCTAAGAAATTGGAATACATGCTAGAAGTAAAAGCTCATGAAAATGACATTGAATTGTCCAACTTTGAAATTAATAGTGATGATGAAGACTATACATTGGGTGAGAATGATAAAAAATTGGGACCAATATCTTTAGCAGATGCCTTAAAATCAAAACTAGTTTGGGCATTTTCTATCATGCTCTTTTTGTATGTTGGAGCTGAAGTTGCATTTGGCCAGTGGGTCGTCTCCTTTATGATGAGAGTAGAGGATTATAGTTATGATACCTCCTCGTATATGGCATCTTGTTTCTGGACAGGTCTAACGGTGGGAAGAGTATGTCTTGGTTTTGTAACTGCAACCTATTTCAAAACAGAATTAATGGCTAATATGTTCTACATTAGTGTAACCTTTGCATCCTACTTCATATTTTTATTATTTACATTCTTGAAACTGAAGATATTGTTTTTTGCTATATTATTCGTTGCAGGTGTCTTTACAGGGCCTATTTTTCCAACTACGATTGTCTCTTCCCTAAATATCTTACCCATGAACTATCATAATGCAGGTGTTGGTTTCATTTGTGCTTTTGGAGGGGCTGGTGCAGCAGCAATTCCGCTTTTAGTGGGTATTATCTCGGAAGCTTCTAAATTAGGTTTGAGAACTTTACCATTGATTGTTCTTTCTTCATATGTCTGTTTAACTACTGGGTGGTTATTTGTTACCAAAAAATATATTGGAATCTACGGCAAAAACAGGCTATAGTATATATTATTATGATCCACTTGTATATTTGATATTATGACATATCTAATCTCACGGTTATCTCTTTAAATTATCAATATAATGCAAATTAAGTATAAGCTTTATTATAAGTTCCCACCTTGGGCTATCCATTCATCTGGGGTAAATCCCTTCTGGGTGAAAGCATGTATACTGCTTATTTCTTCTTTTAATTGATTATTAACCAATCTATGTCTCATCAATTTGTTCTTCCCTTCAAATAACGAAGACACAATTATCACAGCAAATGCTTGTCCACATCCACCGGACATATCCTCCACTTGGACTAACTTAGCCTGGAGTCTATCTTGAATTATCTGTTTAAAAGAATCGGCAGTCAAGGACATTCTTATTAATGTAATAAGTAGAGTAGGTCTTGATGATTTTTTTTAATGAAAATGTCGCGCATTCGTATTTGAAGAGAAGTAAGTCTGTTTTCCAAGAGAATTTACTGATATTAAAGTAATATATATATGATATTAATATTATCAATAATTTCATCGGTTAATTATAACCCAATAAGTGGAATACATCCATGGGCTGTATTAAACATGCTATATGTAATTATTTAAGATATCCAACGTATTAGTAGGTGATATTAGATGTCTCGACGTGTGATTCAGAGAAAACTTTTGAATGTCCTCTAGAGATTGTATTAGATGGTCCCTCCTGGTTCGCAATTTTTTCAGGAGTTTCCTCTGCAATAAATGATTGAAAGAATAACGGGTTTTCTTTACTGACTTTCTCCAACTTATGAATGATTTCTTTGGTAGTAATACTATCTATCTTATCTTTAGGAATTTCACATTTTTGGTAGAACTGCATCAAGTCATCGGGAATTATACTTAACTCCTTCTGCATTTCGATTAATTGATTTACAACTTCAATTGCTAAAAAGTAAGATTCACCTGTCAGTGGTGTTTGTTCAGTACTCATACTCTTAGAGTACAATATATTAGGCGAGATAACGGTAGCAAGATTATGAGTATCCATCTTGGAACCGGTATCTTCATCTATATCAGCAAAAGAAGCCACCCAACTGAAAAAACAGAGTAGTACTTCAACTAAATTTCTGTGACTTCTTGGTAGCATACAATATACCAATTTCAAAACACGTTTACATTTTTCAGGATCCAGGTATTTTTGTGAAGATATCCAAAGGTCATATAAATTGAATGTAAGCAAAGGATTTGGCAATTCTCTTAGCCATTTTTTCATCAACGCAGCTAATTGAATGGTACTTTGATCGCTAAGATCGGGGGATTTTAATGGCAGCTTATTTATTTCTTCAGTAAGCTCTTTAAGCCGCCTAATATTACCATTTAATCTGAAGATACCTTCCACAGACATATCCTTACTTCTTAACTCATTTACCACATCATCAATAATGATGGGAATTTTTAACTTAGATGGTCCCACACCTAAATCTGAATCAACTCCATATTTCTCGGTAATAACTTTTAGATCTACGCCAAAAACTTGGGTATGTTTATCTTTCTTTTGATCACTAGTGCCGAACCTAAATTTATCCCAGAAAGTATGCAGTTTTTTTGTTTCTATTAAAGAAAGAAGTGTCTCTTTATTATACTCATCACTAAGTTGCAATAATGCTTCAACAGCGATGTGCCTCAAAACAAAATGTTCTGACTTTGATAATTCAGAATAATAGACAGATTTCTTTGGTTCCGGAAGCACGTTAGGAGACGCCTTCTTGGCACTTTCTGAACGAGTAACAAGACTATTATTCCTACCTCCTGTTGCAGCAGGGATAGTTTGAATTGGTTGCATTGGCTTTTGGTTTTGATATAAAGTATTCTGGTGTTTGAAAGCATTAGGTCTATGTTCTCTGGCTTGTTCTGCAGCAACAATACGGGGAATGTCATCTAATGTTAATGACTTTTCATTTTTTAATAAATCTGACGTCCTACTAAGGTTAGCACCAACCTTACCCCTTTGAGGTTCTTCCTTAATGGTTAAACCTTTTCTTACTGAAAGATGTTCAACCTCAGAAACCATGTAAGAAAGTTGAGATGAGGAGCTAGCCTTTCTTCCCCCTTGTGCTCCCTGGTTAATAGAATCATCCCCTACATCGTCCTCTGCGATATCTTCAGCTTTATCAGCTTCTGGAGCATCCAAAATAACAGATTTTCTGGCATTCTGCTTAATTGAACTAGATAATTTTTGGCTTTGTCTTCTTGTCCTTAATTTGGTTACATCATTCAAAGTCTTGAAGTAATCATTCTTTGCCTCATTTCTCTTTTCTTCCTCATTGTCTGAAGTACCTTTAACAGACGGGCCCCTATTAATTGCACTATAGCTTTCTGTAACCATAACCGATTTTGAACGACATACTGCAATCTTTAACAAGTAAACTAGCTGGCTTAAATCTGTTACAGCTTCGAACTTATTTCTGGAATCTTCATTTCCTGTTGAGCATTTTGGACATATAATACTTGAATTTGTCTTATCATAACATGAATCAGATATCTGATCGAAAACAATATTGTTGGAGCATGAAGTACATTTAAAACATTTAAGGTGCCATCTCTTGTTTCCAAACTTTGCACACGCCTTTTCAATACTCTTATAGCAAGCTTGACATGAATCTGTAGCATTTTTCGGAACCGTTAATTTCGATGCTAAGAAATCAAGCAAAGTTGTTTTGTCATCATGTTTTCCATTAATTTCTTCATACAATGCTATGAGTTCAAAGAACTTATCAGTTGCCATTGTGGTACCTCTGAGTTTGTTTAATTTCAATGAATTATTTAAGCCAACCCTTATTAATAATTTCAAGTAATGAGCACATCCTGTAATCACTGATAAGAGCTCAGCGGAAAGGGCTCCAGATGATGCGATCTCATTTGATTTTCTTAATAAAGCCAAATAACTCATTATTTTACCTGAAATATTACGAGGTTCTTTACGCAAAGGCTGGAAATAATCCAATTCAATAGCAAATGTCAGTTCATCAGGATGTTGAATTAACTCTTGCGATTTTTGACACAAGTCTTGAACATAATCCAAAGCATGAAATAAAACTTCCACGTACAAAACCAATTTACAAGCAACTAGTAATCCATCTCCTTGATTCCTAGTACATGCATTTAAAAGCATGTCACTAATACATGCTGCAGTGCATTCTTCATAGCCCGAGAGTGTTAACCAGCAAGTCATTACAGTTATTTCAATTTGATTTTCAACCGATAACAACAATTCTGGTGAAATGTTAGCACTCTTGAGATCTTCTAATTTTTTGATATTCAGAGGAAAATCTGGTAAACTTTGCAACCCAACTGAATCAGCTGTAATATACACATTCCAAAACTTGTGTACCATATAACATTCTGGATGCCACTGTTGATTCTTACCACCCTTAAAAAGTTCGACAAATTGTTTGACAATCGAAGACTTGCACCCATCACAATTCGATGCAAAGAGCTTGGAATAATGGTAATGACAGTATATATTATTTTCATGCTCATAATAACTCTCATCAGATTCAAATATTTTATTACACACAGCACACTTGAAATGTTCCAAATGATATTTATTGCCAAGAGCTGTAATATAAGGTCCTCTAAGTGCATTGTTACAATTAAAGCATATCAAATCCAATTTTTTGAAATAATCATATTCACAAAGTGCCACTTGATATGTTAAGCCAGATGATGAATCAGTTATATCATATGGAAAGAATTTTGCAGAGCATTGCTTTCCACAGTCATTACAGCAGAAACATTCAACATGAAATGCACTATGTAGTGCCCTCACAAACTGACCAGTAATTTCCAAGCCACAACGTTTACAATTTTTTCTTTTCTTTCTCACACTCTTCTTTGTAACATTATTACGGGTCATCACTTCAGTTCTATTATTTTGCAAGTCTGGGTTTGCGTTGGAAATATTCCTTGATTTTTCAGTAATTGCGGATACCTGAGGAGGAGGTATAGTCTGAGATATTTGACCAGGAAGTATAGTCTGAGATATTTGGCCAGGAGGTATAGTCTGAGATATCTGGCCAAGAGGTATAGTCTGAGATATTTGACCAGGTTCTGGAATATTTGTAACTTTTTTATTTTGATATGAATTAATCAGATTCAAAGAATTTGAAATTGATCTGTTTTGACTTGGATGAATTGGATCTGGAGCATTTAAAACTCTTTTTGTATGATTCTTAGGAGTAACAGGAGATTGTCTGAATGGATTAGAATCACTTTGCCTTGGTGTTTGTCTAAGTATTTCGGGCCCATTTGTTACATTATTTGGCGGAGATATTGAAGATGTTGCAATTGAGTGTCTCTGGTTTTTTTTCATATCAAACATATTATTGGAAGATTGGAAATCAAAATCATCATCCCTGTCACGTCTATATACTGATGGGGGTGTATTTGGCATAGGTGGGATTAATGTAGTCCAATTTACCATTTGATTTTCATTTTCGTAATTATGACTGATGTTATGACTTTGACTCCTGGTATGTTTGTTGTGCCTATTAGTATCGACTTCAGGGAAACTTCCTCCAGACACATCTCGAATACTATTATTGTTATTGCCGTTTTTATTCAGAAGTTTTCGTAATGGTGAATCAGGAAAATGTGATGCCATGATTAAAATTATATTATTTTCTTTCTAAAAAATCGAGGTCTCTTAATTTACTAAAATGTTGAAAGAATGACTAAGTTGGATATTGTGTTTTTATTTTAGTTAAATTTTGGACTTAACAAGAATTCATGTGAAGTATTTTTTTTTAGAACCGTTTGCCAAATATGGCTAGATTCTTACGCTATGGATGTAAACTGGCGAACCTTACAGTAGATTCTGATTTGCCCCCACTTAAGCAATAAGTTCTATCTCTCTAGATATACTAGTACTTTATATTTACCTAGAGTTTTGTCTAAAACAACGCAAGCTTCTTACTTATTTACTATTTATAAACGTGTTATAAATAATGCGTTTAAGTTTGTCCAACTGGATAAATTACCTTTTAGTACGTTAGTAGATATATGGTACAATATCTGGATTCCACTATACCTAACTCTAACTCAATAGATCACTTGAAATATAACAATATATGTGTTTTTTCTGCGGATCGTTTATTTTAGAAATGTTAGTTTGTGATAAACAATCGATCATTTTGTGTAATTTTTGTGCGCAAAAATTCTACCAAAAATTCTAATTAGGAAAGCATCTACGGGGGGACGGGTGTAGAGAACAAATGAATGTAACATAAAGCCCTTGTATATAATAAATACTTGATTATTATTGAACTCTGTACAAGTTAAACGACTGTAATTTTGATTTTAGTATATAGAACTATGTTAGGTACTCAAAGGGATGTGCATATGGCATGCTAATATACTTAATGTGTATATGGTACGATATGATGTACGATGCTTATTGAGAATGCTTTAAGAAGTGACAATAACTATCTTATCGCAGAAACATAGATACTACTCTATGTACGAAGCTTAGCCTTACAACGAGCAGCATAGTTAGTGTTTATCTTTTGGGCTTATTAAACTGCAGAGAAAGTAAAGCTGTAGGATTTTGTTGGCCATGCATATTAAAATGATTTTTATTGGTCCTACTAGTAAATGTGTGAACCGCTAGAGGAAATAAACTAGAGCCTCAAACATATGCATTGTTATACTCCTCATCTAAATGATCTACGTCACAGATTCAAGTATGCATAAAGTAATATCAACTCTACGCAGATTATAGAAAATACACCTCTTATTACAATCTAATTCTGGAACTATAAGCACTGATGGAAGTCATTACTTCCATAATTGTTTTAGGGGTAAATAATAACTGTCGTCTCGAGGTGATCTGCAGGAAATACGCAAAATATACAGAACCGCAGTTAAAGTTACACAAACCTTCAATTACCAATTTGGTGCTAGTGTTCTCATATTCTCATAATTAGCTGATACTTCTGGTACAGTGATATTATTCTTGATAATGGGACACTCCTACAATAATTTGTCTGAATAACATGTAAAACTGCTCGTACTAATTTTTTTACACTTTACTAAGTTAGTATTCTTTTATAGAAACATAAACCTTACTGCAACTATATTTACGAACAAGGGCTCCGCCAATTATTTGATGGATAAGATAGACAAATTATGACTTACATGTAGGTATGGTAGTTAAGCCTTTGGATTCTTGTATGAATTTCAGGGAGACTTCAAGCTGTAGAACTTAGATTGTAAAAAAAAATCAAAAACAAATTATCTAAGAAGTGATGATCATAAAAGATAAATATCGGAAGTTTATTAAAAATTCCGTTGAAATTCTATTATTTCATTAAAATTACCAGAAAAGCATTTTCTGTCAACTTGTCTCTAGAAATACTAAACAAACAACCTATTCTTGGAAAAGAAAAGATAATCAATAAACAAGTTGAATAGGACAAGGGTTGGAAACTGCGTCTCCTTTTCTGAAAATTTGTGTTTTATCAATGAAGGTGGTTTCAACATAGACATTAGGAGAGAAGGAAATTTTGAATATGCTGAACGGAATAACACTGCACTTAAAGTTGAGAAAGCAAGAGAAGGATTTAATTATTGGTTATTATATAGTTGGATGCATCTTCATTTTGCTGAAAGCCTTATAATACTTTAGACACTTCTTAAAACTGTGATTGTCTTTTGGATATTTATAAGCTCGATTTATCATGGATGTCATTTTATAACCTTCAATACAGTTGTATTGCGATTTGCTCTGCTAACTTTATTAACTATGTATGAAATCATACCTTATTTATACTTTGAAGTTTAGAACTTCCATTCATTTTCCAACTTAACGCTGACTAGGAGTTCAGGTGGATCGTACGTTAGCTATTCTATTGGTCTGTTCATCTAAATAATAATACGTAAGGAGTTATTTGCGTCTGACAACCTCGCAGATATCCTCTTACACTTTAGACGTTTATTAATTTTGCATCAATAGCTATGCCTCATTCATCTTTGTGTAACATCTGCAAGAATGTACCAATCTTTATTTAAAGATGTGGTAATTTTACCTGTGTGTATTAATTCTTTCCTTAATAAGTAAATAATCAACTAACCAAGTGCTGAATGTGTGTACTCTCTTCTGTGTAATTTAGCACATTGGAAAACTCTAAAGGAGGATTAATAAGAGGATAATATAATTCTTAATATACCACACAACCAAATTATCTATGGGGTTGGAAGGTTAAAACAAGTTACCTTCCCTTATCAGTTACCAAAATTAGAAGTAAGTAGATACTATCTATACTTTTTACTATAGCATTTTGTTTTTGATACAAAATAATTATTGCATTCGCTTGTTCAATCGGCTGTTCTATTCTCTCTTACATAAAAAACAGGTGCTATCATAGCTATTACTTTTAAAGATAACCTTCACCATTGCAGTCTATTGTATGAATAATCTAAGGTATAATAGCTTATGCCACAGGCATTTAGGGAACTTATAGGTGTCTAATTAGCATCAATTTGGGTTTCGTAATATCGCAATATCAATCACCTTGGTCTCGGAGATCTTACTCCTAGTGTGAGTACCAACTTTGGCTCCCTTTTTAAGAATATATTGTCCTTATTTCCTACAATGTGTAAGAGATTTTAAACCATATTAATATCATATGTCAACGTACTAATATCATTATATTTGGAGCCTATCATTCCTGCCTAGAACGTGCAGGTGAGCTGTCAAGTACAGGAATGATTAAGGCTTGAAACTTTTACCGATCCAAAACAACTCATTTAAATTTTTAGCGGCTAAAAATTTAAAAGCCATTAAGATTTTTTTTCTATTATAATTATTATTTTGTATTAAAGGATGAAACGTACATAATTGCCAGATAGCCAATATTACAGATTTGAAAATCTCGAAGGAGCAATTATAGGAAATAGAATATTATGCAATTGGTCAGTTATAATCTTCTCGTATTTCTTACTAATTTAGCAAGTGCACGTAATTTGAACAAATAACTCATAAAAATCAGATTTAAAAAATAACGACAACTGCAGGATTCGAACCTGCGCGGGCAAAGCCCAAAAGATTTCTAATCTTTCTCCTTAACCACTCGGACAAGTTGCCATATTTTAAAAATTATTTAGTGGATAGAAATAAGCTAATTATATTCTTCTTTCTCTCTCATCTCAGCTTCTTATGTGCTTTTCTTCAAGAAAGATACACTGGAATGTGAAGTATAAAACACGAAGCAAAAGATATATCAGAAGTCTTTTAAATAAAATAAACCTGTACATTTTTAGCCTAAATTATACTCCCAAGCAATAGATTGGTTTCTCCCAAACTAGTAATCTAACCAACATCGACGGTAAGTACTTAACTATGTTAGCAACACTTAATGATATGCTGCGTGAAACTTACAAATAAACATAGAGAATTAAAAAAGAAAGAATTGCTTAATCCTGAAACTTGTCTACGCAAGCCAAAGCAGCCCTAACAAATTCGTAGTATACTTCAAGGTCCTTTTCATCCCTGGGTGAGTATAAAAAGACACTTTCCACCTTAGAAGGATTGAACCTGCCCCAAGCTGGGAAAAGTTCTCCCCATTGCTTATCCAAAACAGCTTTCGCATCTGATGGGTGCAAGAAAATATGAAATGTTCCGTCTACAGGATGTCTATGCAAAAACTCATGTTTTGCATCATGCTTCTCGTAAAAAAGCCCATCAAGATGCTTCTCAATAAACGATGGTTTAATTATTACTCCTTCGTTTTCTTTAACAATCCTCTCTAAAAACCTGTCGCACATACCACGAAACTCAGCACTGCTATATCTTGGGTTTACTTGACGCTGAGGAACAGGCCAACGAGCTAACACTGGCCTATCGCCAGACCTGGTTTCCAAGTTGTTAACAAACTCCTTACTTAAAAATCCATTTTCGTCTTCATGGTACTTGTAATCTACAGCACCAGGATTTCTGCGTTTCTTAGAATTTCTTAGAAACAATTTTGCCACACATGAAATCATATATCCAAAGAAGTTATTTGGCAACCCTCCAGGAACCATTATGGAGTACCAGTCACTATAATCGCAGTAAATGAATGGAGACGAAATTGCAACTATTCCAAAACACATGCTGGTCTTTGGGTAGCTCTGAAGAAGCTTGACCAATTGAGGAGCAATGACATTCAAGCGCACTGATATATTATCAAGCATAACCATTTAAGAGATTGAATAAAACGATGAATTGTTGTTAGATATGAGAATGATTTGTAAGACTCCCTAAATCATTTCTTCTGTTTAATGGGTACGACATAATACATTTTGTAGATCGCTCAAATAAATGAAACTATATACACGAAATGGGTCCAATGTATACTTGATGAATCCATACATTGGATCAGATGAGCTTCACATAATTGGGCACTCTCATTAGGCAGTCCTAATGAAAGTATAGACGTGTAACGCTTCATACTCTATTTTCAACTGTTAGGTACTTCGTTACTAGCTCAGTTACGCTTTTGTAGATCAGGTGATACCTTGTGTTGTATAATGTCGTTATAACATCACGTGAAACTAGTCAGATATCTGGTCTTTATTGCATCACCAGCATGATTATTAATTCCGATAGTACGGCATAATACTTCAGAAATGAATTTTCAGATTGGCAGGTTCCGGGAGATTACGGAATATCTAGGAACATCTAGGAACGTCTAGGAACGAACTGAATATTACGGAAAGAAACTCTAAACTTTATTCTCTAGGAGTCCATGGAACGACAAGAATTATGCAATATACAAATGAATGGTGCTTAATCTTATGAAACTACTTTGTGGCGTATTAGTCGTAAACAGGCGAAGTATTTTAGTAATATGTCTCGATCAGTATTATTTTAATTATCAGCCTTATTGAAATTCGAATAAATCTAGAAGCTATCCATAGAATTACAAGCTTATTTCTCATCAATACAATGAGTGATAAACTATATTTACAGGTTTAAAAGGTTTATGAATCGCTTATATAGTAACTTTATTTCTCTATGAGATCTTTGATAAGTTGCTTCAATAACTTTCACAATAAATCATTCGCTCTTTTTAATACTATTCACTAAGTACTATCTCTAAACTCAGGATAATATCCTCTCCAATGATTTCAACTTGGTCTATATATAGATCGTTGTCTAACTTTAAGTAAATCCGTAACCCTGTAATGCTGCGAAATTTTCTTAGTCCAAAAATCAGTTGATGTCAAAGGCGGTTAAATAAGTCCGAACCACCAACAGCGAACGTGGATATTTAGCGGATATGCAATAAAAGACTAAAAACTAGACTAAGGGATCCCGGTTTTGACCTGGATTGGCTGATTTGGAAAGGCTTGTCAGAAGCAACTTTCTTTTTCTATCATCAGACGAGATGTAAAGTATATATATATATATATAATGATTATTGAAACTATTCAAAAAACGTTTTACTTCATCATCAAGATCAAGATCTTATAATACACATACACACAAACTTAATTATAAACATGTTAGCTTTAGCATCCAGAGTACCTAAAAACCAATACATCAAAGTAGTCAGCCGTCTGATGAGCTCCAACGCAATCAAAATTCCTTTATTACCTAGAATGTCACATCAATCTAAATTGGTGCTAAGCGTTAGTGGCTACTTATTAGCAGCTGGAGGAGTTGCTGCTGTTGTTGACAGAAAGAATTTGGGACACGTTTTTAAACAGTTAGGTGATTGGTAAATTAATTCGTTATGGTTCAAGAGAGAGCCAATAATTCAATGGGACTTTTATTTTATGGCAAATATATACACATTTTTATAAGCATTGTTGGAGAGTGCATTCTCCATACATTAGGTGATAGTTTTTAATTATATGCCTTTTCTAATCTATTATATCATGCAGTAAATCTAAATAATTTGTTTGAGACCTTGACCTGGAACTCTTCTCCAGTATCGCCTATTTTCTCCAAACAATAAGCCTCTACTTTGCTTCCACACTTTTGTAAGAATTTGCTTCCGTGGTAAAAATTCAGGGAAGACAACTTTGATTAGATTATCTCCCTTATGCAGTGAGTTAGACTTTGTCAATATACAAAGATAAAATATCACTTGACCATAATTATGAAATCCTTCATGAATTACTAAATCAATGATAGTATTTAATGGCACAAAATCTTTCTTCGTTTTTTGAAATCTCCAGGATTTCTTACTGATTAATTGTATTCCTATATCTTTCATAACGATTAGGCTATCTTCTGGATCTTGTTTTAAAAATAGTAGACACAAAATACTTAAAATACCAACCCAATATGCCAATCTACCATTAGATATTTCCACAAAGCTTTCTAAAATACTTGATATTGACATCGATCCTAAGCTTCCATAGCTACTTATAATGAGATCATACACCAATATACTGATAAGTATTATTCCTGCTGATATCTTTAGGAACAGCAGATTTTGACTCTTACCCTTCACTGTAAACTTGATAACACCCAGCTTATTTTCTTCTTTTTCTGAAAGTGGAGGTGTAATCTCTAATTCATAATTCTTCATCGAAGACATGATCTCAGCTCATTCAACTTGTGGTAAGAAACCTTCAATGTTCATCAAAAAGAGTCTAATACGTTACTTTCTTGTTGGTCTGAGTCATTCACGTGATATTTCAAATTCATCAACTTTGCGCTCCTGAAATACGAGTTATTTACATTTAGTTTAAACGTCATAAATATAATATATATTAGAACAATGCTATTCATCAGAACTATTTATCATTTAATCATTAATCAAGCGTCATTTCTCTGTTTCTTAACGTCCTCAATAGAACCCAAAACCATTTCGTTTTTACGCAATTCCTTAACTTTCTCAGCTCTTGTCATCGTTCTGGAACCGGTTCTGATCTCAAATTCTCTTCTTCTACTAGCTTCGGCATCTTCTTTGATAGCCTTTTCTCTTTCTTCAGCAATCAATGCCATATGTTCGTCGTGCTTAATTCTGACTTGTCTTAATTCGTTATTATAATACTCTAAAGTTTCTATCTTATTTTTTGAGTCACTACAGTATTTTTCAAAATCAGCAGGAAGCTTCCTCTTAAGAGCCATCTCTATAATTTCAGGAAACTTTTTTTCTTCTAGATTGAATTTAGACTTGATTTGTTTTCTGGTTCTGTAGGGGAATAATTGTGCAATAAATGTGAAATCTGTTCCCCAAGTACTTAGAGCTTCATAAAATTGCTTCAATTCGTCAGAAGTCCAACGGTCGGTATGTTTTCTTTTAGAGTATGTTGAAGAGGTAATTGGATTTTCAAATGGATTTGATTCTTCGACAGACCTGTTATCATTATCACGTCTTGCATGTCTATTAACCACAGTAGAATCTACATCGTAACTAATACGACCATCCTTCATAGTTAATTTCAAGCTTGAATGCAGAACAGGAGGTTCGTCATCATTATCAAGTCCCAAAAGATCAACCTTTTGCTTTTTCACCCCTTCTTCTTCTCCTTCGTTTTCAATATCTTCAAGAGAAACACCAGTTTGTCTTGCAATTCTCCTATTTTGACGCCTTTTCTGCCTTTCTTTCCTAATCTTATCTTGGGCCGCCTTTACTAACTCAAAGTTGTTACTAACTTCTCCTATAGGAAGATCTGGCTTACATAAATCGGCCATAGTGATCTCCTCTATATTAACACCTACTTGAGCATAGAGAGCTCTGTCCTCTTCCTTTATTCTCTTTGGCAATTGCTTAGAACTTGTAATGGTCGTATTTAAGTCTTCTGGTGCAAATGGAATCACCTTACCATCTTCCATTAATTCATCCACTTCTTCAACAGTATCCTCTCCACCCTCAACTGTAGACACCCTAAATTTTCTTAATTTATTGGTTTTTGGATCAATCCCTACAATGAATTTTGCTTCATTTGTGGGTATCACTACCTTCTGTTCAATCTCTTCATCAACAGTTCCAGAAGTCTTATCTATACTCAAATTTACTAAGTTTTTAGGGTTCTGTATCACAGTAGCTCCTAATGAAAGAGTTCTTTTATTTGGCTTGTGTAAAACCAGCGATTTTCTTCTTTTGACAGGCTTGTTCACTGGGATTCCAATACGCATAGGAGCATTTCCTTGTGCATCCTGGGACTCAGATGATGATGGTAAATGTGGTCCAGCAGAAATTGATACTGACCTATGTCTTATTATATTTGGAGTAATACCGGACAATCTCCTTTGTGCTTGAATTATTGAATGCTTCCGTGAGCTTGCAGATTCTTCTGGACTCTTAAAAATGTCAATTTCTCCGTAGTTATTTTCATCGTCTGACTTATCTTCTTCAGAACCTTCAGAATCCTCTACTACTGATAGAGAAACTTTGCGACTTGTATCCTTAGGATCAATATCATCCTCTATTCCAGCCTTTAGAGGCGTCACATTTTTTGAAGTTTCTAACGAAAAACTAAATCTTGGTGTATCCCTTTTTGGCGTAATTACTTCACCTTCCTTTTGAGTGCTTGAATCCGTACTTGTGCTCTGGCTAGGCTCATTTGACGAGGGTTCAACTGTCGATTGTGTTGCTTGAGTAGCTGGAGGAGTCAATAGTGCTCCCAGATTCACACTAGTCTTTCTCCTTATACCCTTCTTCTTAAGATTGGGAATAAACTGCGATGCTTTTTTCACTATACTACTCATAGTTAATAACCTTATGGCCGTATCTAATCTTTGTTTATGTCATCTCAACTTTTTTAACCTATACTCACAAAGTTACACAAACACATCACATAAAATTTATGATGAGTATAACAAGATAAAATTAGTATATAATATTAATGAGAGCATTGATAAAACATAGTTGGACGTGTGGTTCCAATGATAACTGGGTGTTAAAGTTTGTATATTTTGCTAACAGAAACGAATTTGCCGTTTCTTCAAGTGACGGATCTATTACCTTATATCTGTTGAGTGCCTTATCTGAGAAGCCTATTTTCAGAATTGACAAAGCCCATGAATCTAGCATTAATTCTTTAATCAAAATTGATGACGAAACAATTGCGTCTTGTTCTACCGATGGTATAAAGGTGTGGGATTTAAAAAATCCCCTGACGCCAATACACACATTTACCAGCCAAAAGGGCCTGAATTTCTTGTCGCTTGCTTATTCAAACAATATTTTAGCTGGTGGTACAGAATTAGCAGGAGTAGATGCAGTGATTCATTTGTGGGATTTGAGGAATCCAAATGAAATATATAAGTCATTTGTGGATTCTCACCATGATGATGTTACAGATATCAAATTTCATCCTACACTCCCACATTACTTGATGTCTGGATCTACTGATGGATACATAAATATATATGATTTGAATGAAGAAGACGAAGAAGATGCATTACACCAGGTTATAAATTTCTCTTCTGTTCATTTCTGTCATTTCACTCAGGAAAGAAGAATTAGTATTTTATCTCATATGGAGACATTTGCAATTTACGAATTGAATAATACCAACTATGAAGAAATTGAAGAACCTAGCCCTAATGATTTTGGTGATCTAAGACAAAAATTGCAGGATTGTGAATATGTCATTGATGTAAGCCCAAATGGATATATTGCATTTGGTGCCAATTCTCAAAGAAAACTAACTATGCTCCCATTCGATTCTGGTTCAGAAAAAATAGATACTGAAAAGCCAGTCTGGTTTCCTGATGCTCATGGGGAAGAAGTTGTACGTGATTTTATCGTTCTTTCTGATTTAAAATCAGCATTAACTTGTGGTGAAGATGGAAATATTAGGCTATGGGAATTACCTTATACTCTTGAGAGAACTACTCTTGATATCCAAAGGACTGAGGATATTGATATGGATCAAGAGACTCTTGAAAGCGAAGCATTGGAGAAAGAAAAGCGCCATAAGAAGGATAAAAAGGATAAGAAGAGTAAGAAAGAAAAGAAGGAAAAGAAAGAGAAGAAGGAAAAGAAAGAAAAGAAGGAGAAGAAACATTCCAGCAAAAAGAAGGACGTCAGATACAAGCCTTACTAAATTAAATTACCAATTTTTATTTAGCATATTTTATCAGAAACTGTAGATTAGAGGTTTTTACATATATACAATCACATTTTTAAATTTAGAAACGTCTAATAATGTCGTTAATAACTTCTTGAGTAGAAGAGGATCCACCTAAATCTGGGGTGGTGATCTTGTTTTCACTCAAGTTAGCATCAACAGCTTCGTAGATCTTAGCAGCAGCTTCAGTGTGGCCCATAAATTCTAACATCAAAGCAGTAGATCTGATAGTAGCAATTGGGTTAGAAATTCCCTTACCTTCGATATCTGGAGCAGAACCGTGACATGGTTCACCAATAGCGAAGTTTTCACCAACATTTGCTGATGGAACAACACCTAAAGAACCAACTAAGGCAGCAGCACCGTCACTTAAGATATCACCATATAAGTTTGGAGCGACAACTACATCGAAAATTTCTGGTTCTCTGAACATACGGTAAACCATTGAGTCAACAATTTGTTCTTTATAGTCAATAGAAGCATAAGCTGGTTGGTTAGCATCATAAACTTGACGACAGACTTCACGGAATAAACCATCAGAGAGGGATAACACGTTGGATTTGTGAGTTACAGTTACAGATGGCTTTGAGTGTAAGGAAGAAACTGAGGAAGCTTCTCTGATGTTTTGTCTTTGCAAAGCAATGTCATAAGCCATCTTAGCAATTCTCTTAGTAGCAAATTCGGAAATTCTCTTGATTGCTTCAGCAACTTTACCATCTTCTCTTTCATAGGTTCTTTCTTCCTTAATGTATAAATCTTCAGTGTTTTCACGAACAATGACCATATCAACTGGTCTACCACCATCAACGGACTTAACTGGACGAACATTAGCGTATAAACCTAACTTCTTTCTTAAGGCAACAATTGGGGAAGAATATCCTGCAACTTTGGTGGATGGAGAAGAAACAGCACCAAAAAGAGCACCATCACATTCGTTCTTCAATACTTCAACAGTCTTATCTGGTAATGCAGTACCAGTCTTTTGGAACAATTCGAAACCAGCGTCTAAATTGACGAATTCGAATTGCAAATCATACTTAGCTGGTAAGTTTTCCAAGACTGCTTTACCAGCTGGGATAACTTCACGTCCAATACCATCACCAGGGATTAAACCAATCTTTAATTTCTTTAAAGCTAATGCTGAGCTTGAAAATGTACGACGGAAAGCAGTGTTAGAAGACATCATTGTTAATATAATATCTAATTGAACAAAATATAAATGGAGTTTTTCGACCACCTAAATTTCAAGGTGATTTTTCAACCATCATTATAAAATGCCGATAAAGGATATGAGTCACATCACATGACACACCGAGATCAGAGGCTTTTTCAAAATCTATCTTATCCTATATTAATCATAGTATAAATGGAGATAATATATATATATATACAAGTTCGTTTTTACAAAATTCTGTGCACCATGACTACAGAGGGAATAAAAATAAATCACCTAAGCTCCCAAAGCATGTGTAGTTATAATTTTTAGAAACCAGTTATAGAAATGTCATCGTAGCAATTATGTCTATCATCACGTCATATTTCCAACATCAAAGTAAATTAGTTATCCTCACCTTTGACAAGACCAACCTTAGCAGGTCTTAAAACTCTGGAGTTCAAAGTGTAACCGTGTTGTTCAACATGGAAAACGGTACCTGGCTCCTTATCAGGTTGTGGAATTTCGAAAATAGCTTCGTGCATATTAGGATCGAATGGTTCACCGACTGGGTCAACTTTTGCAATACCATGTCTGGCTAAGGTCTTTTCTAAGACATTTCTGGTCATGTTGACACCATCATATAAGTTCTTGACTTCAGCATTATTCTTTAAGGTATCTTCCTTGACAGCACCAAGAGCTAAACCGAAGTTGTCAACAGATTCCAATAAATCCTTGGCGAATTTCTGTAAAGCAAAGTCTTTGGCCTTTTGAATTTCCTTCTTGGTAGATTCTTGTAAATTACGGAAATCAGCAACGGCTCTAGCGTAATGGTTTTTCATGTCTGCTAATTCCTTATCCTTCTTAGTTAACTTTTGATTTAATTCTTCAATAGGGTCAACTTCTTTAGCTTCTGCTTCTTGTTCTTTGGATTCAGCTTCTTGCTCTTTAGCTTCGTTATTTTCAGATTTTGAGGATTCGGTGGAGGCGAAACGAATAGTAGTCATCTTTGGAGCTGCAACAATAGGTCTAACCAATCTAGTGGTAGCCAATGCATTACGACGAGCAATGGTTCTTCCTAAGCTGCTAAATAATGTTCTTTGCATCTTATATATACTGTTTATTTAATGATTTATTTTGAAACAGTCCGTAGATCTTATAAAATTTTTCAGCATTACACTATTTGAAAGCCGACACCCTCGCTTACATAATCTCAAATTTATTCTCAAAGAATATTGCAGCCAAACTAAAAGTCTGGTTTAAACATAAAGAACGTATATATATATATATGTATACCACGGTACACAAAAACCTTAGTATGTTCATTTCTCTAGTTATAATTAACATAGTCCTTTGAATGTTCCATTTTAGATGACTTGAACAGAAAGCCGTATAATGCTTACTTGTATCAGTTCTAAGTTAGTCTGATATGTGATATTTTATCTTAGGTTATTAATAACAGTTTGAAGGTTTGCATTCATATTATATCTTGAATTCTTCAACAGTTTTGGTGCATCAGCAAAAATGCATCCTAATATCAAAGTCCATCTAGACTTACAATTATATATTACATTATGCTACTATATCGCTATATAAGAATTGTCAAGATCATAATTAGTCCTCTCTTACAAAACATGCAGCAAAAAACCCAATACCACCATCCTCTTTCGGCATAGCTCTTACACATCCCCCTGCAAGTTTTTCGCATTCGTCATCTCCACTAGCAATGGCAGTGAATTCTTCTTTCCACCCTCTCCTTGGCCAGGTTGGTATAACTACTTCGCGGTCAGCTAGTTTCCATCCCATAGACTTGATATCTTCATCCATCAATAAGTCCACAACCACACGTTCATTTTCATGTGGATGAATAGAACATGTAGAATATACCACTTTTCTTGCGGCTGGGAACAGTAATGCGTGTTTCATGATTTTAAATTGAAATCTGGCCAATTTATTTAACCTCTCAGTATCTACTGTCGTTTCTGTTTCTTCATTATGTGTGTCCTCAAGTGCTCTACCAAAAATACCCGATCCGCTACATGATGGATCTACGACCATTCCTGTAACCTGAGGAAAATCCGAAGGTTCGGTAGTCGTAAAATCTGCATGAGTTATCTGTATTAAATTCTTTTTGGCCTTTCCAGTGGCCTTTTCGCACATCATCTTCAACACTTTGACTCTATTATCGTCTCTTTCGAAAGCATATACTACGGACTCTTCAGAAGGCAAATGTGCTGCACAATGTGTTGTCTTGTTTCCTGGAGCTGCACATGCATCAATAACTTCTTTGTGTATGTCTTTAGGATCGGAATTCAAGATATAAGCTGGGAAACAAGACGCACGATCCTGGATAATAATTTCACCTAACTTGTAGGCATTTGTAGACGTTATCTTTTCTTTAGGATGAATACCAAAGAGATTAGGAATATAGTCATCACGGTAAATGAAACCAGGCTCTGTAATTTGCGATAAAGAATTAACAGACTCGAGTCCCTGAAAAAATGGATAATCTTTAAAAAATTTGTCTACATTCGTTTTAATCTGATTCACACGGAACCATCTGATTGGAGTCTCATCTTCGTCGGCTTCTTTTGTAGGTAAATCTTCCACTGTCTTAGCTTTGTGCTTAAGTTTCAATTTAATAAATTCAGCCTGTAATCTAGTCTTATGTTTAAGGAATTCATCTTTGATAGGATGCTTACCCAGCTGAATTCTACCTTTTTGGGAAAATAACAAATCATGCACCAATAGCAAAAGTAAATTGTTACTGATCTTGAACTTCTTCATCTGCATTCCTTGTTTAATCTTCGATTTCTGTATCACTGCCTGAATATATTCCTTATATTTCAATGTTGAGTACACAACAGCATAGATGTGTTTTGGCGAATTCACTAGGTTTTTGTCATTAAAAATTCGATTTTGTAAACTTCCACCATTTTTACTACCCTTAGGAGGGTCAAGAAACTTCTCTGCTTCGAAGTAAAGCTTCATAATGCCGTGATTTAGATAATCTCCATAAAAGTCATCTTGAAAAATTTATTTAGATCCATCCTGCATATTGTAGATTAGATTCAGGCTAAGTGTTCAAATGATCGCTAGTCGTTTAAACCTTTAAGACATTAGGTCATTAACATACAAAATATTTACAAGAGTTGTCATCGTTCAAGATGGCAGGACCACCACCAAATGCTTACAAACAAGGAACCAAGTTAACTGTAGGGTCACATAAAGTTTCTATTATTAAATATATATCGGAGGGAGGTTTTGCTCATGTATATGTTTGTGAAGTGGAACCACCATTTAATGGATCTAAAATAGCATGCTTAAAGAGAGTTGTGGTACCTAGTAAGTGGCAATTGACACTTTTGAGACAAGAAGTCGATGCTATGAGAAGGTTAAGGGGAAATTACAGAATTGTTTCATATATAGATTCGCATGCCTCAAGGCTACAGCCTTCACCTGGTCAGCCTATGGGAGACTCACAACAATACGAAGTGTTTTTATTAATGGAATACTGTGAAAATAATGGGTTAATTGACTTCATGAATACAAGGTTAGTAAATAAGTTGACAGAATCAGAGATATTGAATATTATGTATGATGTCACTATTGGTGTAGCTATGTGCCATCATTTACAACCACCGTTGATACACAGAGATATAAAGATCGAGAACGTATTGATAGACTCAAAGGGAACATACAAACTCTGTGATTTTGGTTCAGCAGTACCGTATATCCCAGTGCCAAGAACACCTCAAGAGATGAAATCAGTGCACGAAGATATAATGCAAAATACTACTCCCCAATATAGGGCACCTGAAATGATTGATCTTACAAGGGGCTTTCCAATTGATAATAAGCTGGATATTTGGGCATTAGGGTGTTTTCTTTATAAATTATGTTATTACACTACACCATTTGAACTGTCCAATCAGAATTCATTACACGACTTGGAGAGATCAATCCTTCATTGCTCTGAAACATTGAAATTCAAAGATCAACCAGGATCAATGTTTTCTCCAAGATTGAAGCATGTTATTGAATGTTGTTTGAGAGAAGATCCAAGAAGAAGACCTAATGCTGTACAACTATTAGCAGAAATTTGTGCAATGAGAGGTGATGTATCAATTCCAAATGTTATTCCATATACTGTAAGAGAAGAGCAAGCTACTCACTTCACTAAAACGAAGAGTAATGAAGAGAAGAAACCATCTCTTCCTGCCAGGAAGACCAACAATATTGAATCAAATATCGAGCTTACTACTAGTGGTAGCCACAAATTTGTGGACCCATTTAGCAATATTGATAAATCTAAAATACTCGTATCAAAATCAACTACAAAGTTAACAGATAAGGGAAACCCTAGACCTAAGAGTACTTACAATAATTTGCATATGAATAAAGCCAATCACCTGAGACCAACAAGTGCATATTTTGATGAAAAAACACCATCTATTTATATTAACAAGACTCCTAATTCTACAGCATCTTTAAAGGAACTTATTCAAAAACAAATCAATTTAAGTAGTGAGGATATTAGCTTAAGGAAGGATAATGATTTCCGTGAGAAGGGAACATTAGATTTCTTGAGAGGTAAAGAAGAAGAATCAAGAGGTTCGCATGGCTCACATGGCTCACATGCACACCTGAGACAGAATACGGGAGGAAGTATTAAAGCTTCACTAAGACACGGCCTAAGAAGAATAAGTACTGGTAACTCTATAACTAGTATCGGCAGTAACCAAAGTACTGGTAATAAAAACTCGAATAAGAGGTCAAGTATTACATCCATAAAACGTTTATTGAGTGGAAATTCATTTAGAAAGCATAGTGGTAATATAGAGGATCTTAATATAGAACAGTCGACAGAGAAAAGTAACTCAAGTCATGATGTTCCAGCAAAGAAGCTTTCTATACAAAGACGCATGCAATTATTATTGGATAAAGAAAAGGAAGCAGTACCTAAGATGGCCCATGGGTATGGTAAATATACCGAAGAAAATGCTGTAGATGATATAGAGGCTATAAACAATGGTGAATCTGGTATAAAGATGAAGAAGTTAAGAGATGCACAAAAGCATAAATTTAAACCACCTGAGGTGCCAAGAAGCTTAAAGTCGCCAAATAAGGAGCTAAGCTCAAATACTACAAGAACAAATGGACCATCTTCAAAACACAGTGATGTTCCTTTATCTAATCTTAAGAATCCACCACCAAAACCTAAAAAGCCTTCACATTTGAAGTCGCCAGAAAAGTCACATCATGCTCGTTCTCTAAGTATTGCAAGCGATATTTCTATTCCTGATGTTGATGATTTAGAAAAACAGTTTTCAAAGAGATTTCCTAGTTATGTTTAACTATAGCACGCCATTTTATTTCTGTAGTATATTTTATGCATTTTCTTTATTAAAGTTATATAGTACATATGAGATACATTTCATCCACATTAATTACTACTTTCACTAGTGAAATCCTCGATAGAATCTAAGATAAAGTCCATACCCTCATTAAATCTCTCAGAAATAACGTCCCATAATCCATCAGATGTTGCTCTAATGACTCTTCCAAATTTCTTCCTTGGTCTTTTATTACCATCATCTCCTTTAGATTCACTATTTGCATTCCCAGATTGCCTAACACCGTTAGGCGCAGATGAGCCTGCCCAACATGGGTTTTGGGTGCTAGTGAATATAACAGAATTTTGATAGTACCAGTCAACCATAGACTCATCCATTACTGGGACCAATGGCTTTAAAGCAGAACGGTCTACGTACGCTATAGTGCCTTTTACTAAGTCCTTGATTTCATGGGAAGGTCTCTTTGCATATAGATGAACAATTGATTGATATGATTCGCCAAATCCAACGAAAACTAACTTCTTCATTTGGGAGAAATATGATAAATAATTAGTCCATACGTAGAGTAAAAGCTCTTGTCCAAATATAGTTGGATTATAATTGGAATTTTTTTGCTGTCTTGAACCAGGTATAGGTAATGGAAATGGGGGTATATTAATATCAATATATCCGATCTTCTCTTCGTTTCCTGATTTCTCCAGTTCTGATTTTATTCTGTTGATTATGCGGCTCAATGGATATTCTAAAACAACTGAGGAGCTTGGTCTAATACTTCCATTAATAGGGTCAATATTTGCCCATACATCAGGAGGATCATGAATGGTGACAATTACTGTTGAACAGTCATAGATATCTTGACTAGCTAAGATAACGTCTTCTAGTTGAGGTGGTAAGTCAATAGTAAATGAAGCTTGTTTCTCATTATTTCTACTATGTGCAACTATAGGTAAATTTATGAAAGAAAACTTTGTAAACATCTCATTAGCTTGGTAAGATCTTATTGGATCTGCAAGGTTTACTAATTTAGATGCTGGGTTTTCTGTCAGTAAATCATAAAGATCATCGAACGAGTGAGCAGGTATACCATGTTTAAAGCAATTCCAGTATTTGGAATGAATTTTTATAACCTCATCAATAACTTCAATAGCCTCTAAGTGTGGTTCTTGTGATATGGTATTTTCAGGAGGTTCGCCAACTAAAACTTTGGCTACAGCCAATGCACTTTTGCTAATAGAATCCAAGTTGTAGCCACCTTCTAATACTACAGCCAACTTACCTTTTGCAATAGCTTTAAGCATGTGTGTCATGTATCCATATCCTGCCGGACTAACATGACAACCACCAATAACGTCACCGTCTGCTGCATCGAAACCAGAACTAATAATTACTAAGTCAGGATTAAACTCAGTAATTACAGGAATAATAACTCTATTGAAAGCATAAACATAATCCCCATCATGCATTCCAGCGGATCTCCATGGAATATTTAAGCAAAAGCCCTCACCCACGCCTTCACCAACAACTGTAGAATTTCCATATTTTGTACCTGGATAAAATCTACCATTTTCATATCTGTGAATAGAGATATATAATACTTCACAATTGTTATAAAACGCTCTTTGGGTTCCATTACCATGATGTATATCCCAGTCAAGAATAACAATCCTTCTAACAGATTCTGGATACTGTTTGAGAATATTCTTAGCAGCAACCGCAACATTACTAAATAAACAAAACCCAGCCGGGCTATCTGGTTCGGCATGATGACCTGGAGGCCTTACAATAGCGAGGGAATTTTTAACTTTACCTTCAACAACTGCTTTACAGGCCTCGATTGCACCACCACAAGAAAGCTTCGCCGAAAGAAAAGAATCATTATTGAAATAAACAGAATCACCCTTTTCAGTTTCATCTAACAAATTTTCACGAGTCATATTTTCAGTAGACTGGATATATTTCAAGTGCTCTTCAGAATGAACCTCTAAAATCTCCTCTGCTGTAGCTTCTCTGATTGGAATTTTAGTCATCAACGGTCCAATATCATCAGTTCCAGACAAAGAGCTATCCTGAATAATACCAGCTTCGGCCAATTTCTTGTAGATACGATAAATTCTACGGGGATCTTCTGGATGTGGGTCTATGTATTCAAAGTAGGATGTGAAAATTTTTGCATGATATCTCATACGTACGTCATAAACCAAACCTGTCTTCAATGGAGTATAGAACAATTGTGGTTTGGTTGGTGGCACGATTAACAAATTATTGCTCCCATTTTGGGATTCTAGCTTGATCTTTTTCAGATCTTGTGGTGGAGAATCTGTTGTAATTGCTCTCTTGTTTGAAAAATCATTAGATTCTTCTTCGAGTTTAGGCTTTTGCTCAACAACTTCCATATTACCCGAAGTATCTAAATATTTATAACAAAATGATGTAAATTATATATGTATCCCCTGATATTTACAGCGGAAGAACAAATAGTTATTATTTAACCGCTTGAACTTCACTTGGTAAATTCTCGGTCTGCATATAAGTCTGACATTTCCCTTCAATTTCAGAATCGTCTATGGGGAACTTCCCAATTAGAATAATGGAAAACAAGTAATAATTTCTATTCCATAATATGGAATAGGTTATGGTAAATTATTAGTCCCCGATATGGTTCATAGTGATGAATATTATTGATTATCAATATTATTAAGATGGGTGCAAAAAAACAGATTATAGTTGAATAAGGAACGAACTAAGACATCCAGATAAAACCATCAGTTTAATAATACATCTAAATTAGTTCGGATGGACAGTCAAGAACGGTTACATTTACTACTTTGCTCTCTTTTAAGAAATTTACATTTTGTGCATCTACTCTTGGCCCGATGCAATCTTGGACGTTGATGAGTATTTGCGGAAAAATTTCCGAGATTGCAAAACATTTCGTTGGGTCATAAGCCTATTTGCTACATATAGTGAAGTTAATATAGTAAAAGTATTAATTAGATTATTCTTAATTTAAGAAAAGTATTATTTACTTGGATAAATAAAGTAATAAAGGATCTTAATCTATTAATTGTCCTTTGATAGAAATATTAATTTCCTAAGCCATCTTATCCGTAAATACCTTGTCTTTTTAGTATAAAGATTAATAGTTCTAACTCTTAATTAGATACGTTTTATGCTTCCGTAATATCATAGTATAGAATTTCATTATGATATTTCAAATTGAAACCTAGTTTGTTCTCCATCAGTTATAAGTCTCTAACAGAGAATGAATAGACCAAATACATTTTTTGAAACGGCCATTAACAAAGAATAATTTGTTACAATTTATTATGACCTATAGTCTCTAGAAACTAATAAAACTACGAGATTTGTCTCATTAGAAGATTTTAGCTTACTTTTAAAGGTTATCGTATGCTTCCTAATTAGGATTCTCTTAATTCTACGACTATTGCAATAAAATTTTTGTGTGCAGGTCATTATCGCTAAATGAAAAGCTCATCACTTAAAGTAATAATTAAAATCATTAACCATCAAAACCCTATACGAATAATGAGACAAAAAAGAGCCAAGTCGTATAAGAAGCAGATGACTGTGTATACACACACGTTTAAATTTAGAGAGCCTTTTCAAACCCTTGTGGATAATGAGTTAATTTTGAATTGTGCGAAGGCCTCGTTTGATATAGCCAAAGGTATCAATAGAACCATCCAAGGTGAAGCCAAGCCTATGATAACACAATGTTGTATACAAGCATTATACGAAACTAATAACCAAGGTGCTATTGATATAGCCAAAAGGTTTGAAAGACGTCGTTGTAACCATCCACCATCAAAACCTGTTCCTCCAGCAGAATGCATTGAATCCATCACTAACATTGACGGAGAAAATAAGCATAGATATATAGTAGCATCTCAAGATTATGAGCTTAGAAAGAAATTAAGAAAAGTTGCGGGTGTTCCATTAATTTTTATGAATAGATCAGTTATGGTTATGGAACCATTATCTCATGCCAGTGCCAGATATTCAGAACGTTTTGAAAGAATGAAACTTACAGCTGGTCTTAATGATAAGACTGTTGGTTTGACTATTGAAAATGAAAACAAAAATAATGGTGATGACGAAGAAGGACCTAAGAAGAAGAAAAGAAAAGGTCCTAAACAACCAAACCCTTTAAGTATAAAGAAGAAGAAAACCAAGACAGATGATACTGCAACTACTACTCCAAATCCAGAAAAGAAGAGAAGAAGAAGACATCATTCAAAAAATGCTGGCGAAAGTAATGAAGATAACAATTCATCTAAACCTGAATCTAAAGTAGAAGAGGTTAATAATGAGTCTTCCTAGGAACGTATCTTCATCCAACAAAAGGAAATGATACTATCTTGTATATAGGTCTATTCTGAATAATATATAAGATATATATAACATATTAATTTAATCCTCGTTAGGCGTAGAAGTCTCAATCAAAGTATTTTCATCGCTGTTTAATTGTCCAAATTGATCTTGTTGCTCCTTTGGTGAATCGGATACATATTCTGGATCAGCGATATCTTTAGTAGATTCAACTCTTTCAATATCCTCGTTGAAATCAGCTTTTTTGATCTCATCATTGGAATCAGCTTTATTGATATCCTCATTGGAATCAGCTTTATTGATATCCTCATTGGAATCACCGCCAGATACTAATTTCTCATCTAATTCATCACCAGTTCGTATTACGTAGTTAGCTTCACTATCGATCAAGCATAACTTACATGTAAATGCAAGTGACTTCTCCTTCAATGTATCTCTAAATGAGCTCAATAGCGTAAACAACAACTTTTCATCTTCTTTGGTCATTGATTGATATTGTGATTTCGAAAAAAATACGAAAGTAGACTCCTTCATCCATTGGATCACCGGGTCAGATATTCCAGCCTCTTTAATTAATGTATCTAATTCTCTCTCCAAATCTTCTTTAATCACACCGAAAAATACATCTTGAATAATAAGGGAATTAAAATATGCTTGTTGTTGTTCTTGTTGCTTTTTTCTTGTTTGTTGCTCCTTCTCCATTATAAGCTGTTGTTTCATTAAAAGGGCCTTACTCACACTAACACTTGGAATAAAGGTTGCATCTGTGATGACAATACATACAGATCTATTAGGTTCTCTATCTTGAGACTCTGAATATAACTTATAAGAAGATGCTAGCTCATGGACAAAGGTCCTTTGAGGTTTTGACATTGGTGGGAAATGGTATGCTTGTATTTTTCCTTTATTATCTTCAGTGAGAGATTTACTCACAAAAGAATTAATTGTGTTCTCGATTCTGGAACACCAAGTGGTCTGTCTCTGGTAAACTGTAAGCACAATATCAGGATAGACAGTATCCATTTCGGCATCAAGTTCAAACGCTTTCTTAAGAGAAGCCTCTCTATGTGCTCTGGTGCAAATTTCATTACAATCTAATACATCACCAATTCTCGATTTTGTAGTCAAAGAGCCTCCACATGGAACCTTATTACGAATTGTACCACATCCACATGAGATCCAAATTGGTTCCGAACAAACATTCGCATCACATTTAGAAGATTTTCCTGGTTTGTTCACATGGCATTTCAACTTGCAATAATGAGGGCATGTTACCCTTTCCTTCTTACAAATTGATTGACATAACGATGAACTGGCATGAACATTCTCTTTTGAACAATCTGAAGAGCAAACTCTCATGCATGGATGTCCACAATTTTTATTCACCTTACAAGCATTACCACATGAGACGTTGGTTTGTGAACATAAGACATTTGGTATTGATGGATTTTTACCACAATTACAAGGTTTTGATACCAACTTAGTACACTTAGGACAAGGCTTGTCATCACCATGACACTCGTGAATTTCTCTACGGTGGCCACAATCTTTATCTCTCATACATTGTTCATGGCACACTAATTCAGTACCACATCTAACTGGGGCATGAATTACTGTTTTCCCACAATGACATACCAAATCTTCATTTGTAGATTCTAAACAAACTCCACATGGACCACTGTGACATAATGCCTCACAATAATGTTTGCCACAAGATTTCAATCTATTACATTCTTCGGTACAAATATGTACAGGTTCTATTATCATCAATTCATCTTCGAAGTTTGTTCTAACGTTATTTCTAATGGCTTTCTTTTTCAATCTTTCTCTTCTATAAGCTGCTTGTTCATATGGACAGCAGATCTCTTTATGATAATGCTTTCTGCAATTTAATAAGGCAGAACATTTATGCTTACATTTAGGTTTGTACCCTTGTCTAACAAACTTACAGGGTACCATAAAAGTGTAATGCTCACATGAACATTGGACTTCGATTGTATTATAACATTCACACTCTCCTGAATGGCACTTCATCAAGCACTTACATCCACAAGGGAGAGGTTTTCCACAAACTTTATCACATTCAGGAATAGGATCAGTACATTTGGTTCTAGATGTACTATCGACTTTTGTCTTACCACAATAACAAGTTTCTATAATTGATGGTGATAATTTACAAACCATGACTTCAGAAGGGATTGGTTGACATTCAACCTCGTCGAAATGGACATTACAATCGTAATAAATCTTTGTTCTAGAATCACATTTAGAAACACCAATAAATTGTTTGTTATCCTTCTGGCAAACCTTAGGAAGCTTTTCATGGCACTTAATCTCTATTTCTTCCTTTCCACAATAACAATTAACTTTAATTATCTCTTCACAAAGCCCACAAAAACCCAGGTGACATTCTTTGGTACATTCATGACCATATTCACATTTAACAATGCCACAAGTCAGTTCACAGCTCCAGCCATTTTTATATGGTGTAATAAGACATGGTAGCTGTTTTTCATCCTTTCCACAATGACACTTCATTATTGGGCCCATAGCACCACAGATTGGGTGATTACCTGGATGACACTCCAATGAGCAGTTATGGATACAATTTTCATATTTATAGTTGCACGGATTGCCGCAACTCAATGGTACTAATGAATCATGAGGTGGGTTTACCATATCACCACACCAACAAGTGAATTTCTTAGGAATTTGATTAGATTCGAAATTACACGCTGGACATCTCCATTTTTTATTTATCTTGTCAGTAGAGGAACCTCTTATGGCCCAGTCTTTGATACAATCTAGATCATAGACCCTATAACAATTATCACAAGACCATACCTTTGAGTATTTATCTATTTCCCCCGTACAAACCAAACACATGTAGGTTCCATTTTCTATTTCCCTGATGATAGTACTACATAATGATTCATTATTGTTCTCATAAGAGTCTTCTGATGATGTATCATCAAAATCAGAAGTCTCTGATTCCAGCTCATCAGAAGACTGGCTCCCTTCTAATATTGAAGATTCATCGACAGACAACTTCTTGGACCTTGTTTGATTACTATCTTCGATAATTTCTGTGTCTTGAGCCATTTGCAGTAAAGAGCATCTAAAAAGTATTTCTATAGAATCTTTTTTTTCGGGAAAAAGCTCGTTCTCAAATCGTAATCATTATCATATTCATATCAAATTAAACTACTTACTACACATAACGTAAACTACATTATAAACAAACATTATGAACAACCGCCATGTTGGTGTATGAATAGAAGACCTGGATGAAAAATTGTCAAAAATTAACCGTTATTATTAACCGATTCTAACACTTCTTCTCTTAAAGAAATCCATGACTTTCTTAGCAGCACTAGCTTCTTTGCCATTAACAGAAGATGTGCTAATTCCACTAGAATTATTAGATTTCTTTGAATTTGAAGTCTTAGAAGATGAATTTGAATTTACCCTGACCTGACTTTTTGGCTTTCCAGGTGGTGCCATAACATTATAATCAGATGAAGGTTCTAAAATTTTCTTATTTGATGCTGGTGAATTAGATGCAAGATTAGGAATATTGGATGTCGAAGTTGAGCTGCTGTAGTTACTGTAAAAGGATAATATACTGAAACGATTTCTTTTCTTAGCTTCTTTGTTTTCCTTATTAGCATCATTGTTTTGTCTAGGAATATGTCTTGTTTCTTGTTTGGCTTCTTGTTTGGTCTCTTGTTTGGTTTCTTGTTTGGTCTCTGGTTTGGTCTCTGGTTTGGTCTCTGGTTTGGTCTCTGGTTTTGAGACTGGTTTCGTCTCTGGTTTCGACCCTGGTTTCGTCTCTTGTTTTGCTGGTTGAGCCTTGTGGGTCCTCTCATTAACGTCCAGCGATGGTGGCTTCTCATTAGACTCAACTGATTCTTCGTTACTATCGCTACTTAAAGCCTCGTGTCGGATTTGATTCTCAGGTGTGATTTGTGGCACTATATCAGTAGGTTTTAATTCACTCTTCTTTTCATCGCCCTCTCCAGTAGGAGAATTATATGCATCGAATACTGGGCTCTGATTGATTTGAGGAGTAATAGTATTTTGCTTTTCAGATATTTTTGAATTTGTTAATTGTTCATTTAACTCTAGGCTTTCCATTTTATCTTCTAAATAACTTAAAACTGAGTTCCTCTTATTTTCATGAGAGTTCAAGCTAGTTGCTTCAGTCGATAATACACCATTGACATGCACAGGGGTCACCACAGAATCTCTCCTTGAGCTAACCGATGCTATTGATTTTGTTGGGCTCAGATTTAAGAGCTCACTGCTATTATCTCTACTTCCAGTCTTCGTTGGAGAAGATAAGAAGGGGGAAATGTTAATCGGTGGACTGGTTTTAAAGTAATCGAGTAATACATTTGCACTTTGGTTTGGATTAATCATTAAAGACGATGTTAAAGATGATGGATGGTAAGATGTTGGCCTTGGTTTTTTGGTAGAATGAGGTAATCTGTTTGACTCCTTAGATGCTGGCATTACCAGACCAGCATGCTGGCCCTTAGGCATATCATTACTTGGTACAGCATCTTCAACAGTCAATTTCAGTTTCACTGGATAGTCTAGCTTGTCTGGGTTTTCAACAATAGTTGAAATCGCAGTACCAGTATAAGTCGTTGACCTTGGTAAGTTTTGAGATGGTGGGAAATGATATGCAGATTTTGTAGTAGGAGGTGTGGATATTTGATCTGTTACATCACGAGCAGAAGTAAAGGATGCTCTCCTATCTGAAACCATTGCTTTTAGAGCAATACTAGCTGATGGGTACGTATTAGAAACAGAATTAGATTTTGAATGTCCACGCATTGATTTAGTTGGCGAAGGTGAAGATCTTTCTGGCGAAAGATCTGTAGTACTTGAAGTAGTGGGTTGTTTCGTTAACGCAACTGCATTTGCTAATGAGGAGGAAGTAGAAGGATTAGAGTATAAATTAGCAATGTTATTAGTGGAATATGACCTGGTATTACCTGACATCATTAATGTTGAGCTATTTGTTCTTTCGTTTATCATAGAGAATCTTTTATTTGGTGCATCAGCCATCGACCTGTTTTGATTACTTTCTCTATGTATCTTGTCCCATTCTGGTTGTCTGATAGATATTAAGTTAGCATGTGGTGCTAGCCATGGATGGTTCCTTATCTCATTCATATTTATTCTTTTTCTTGGATCAGGCACAATAATCTTTCTTAATAAATCCCTAGCTAATGGAGAAACATACTCTGGGAATGTCAATGGAGTCTTGCAAATATAATGGTATAATTTAACTATATCAGCGCCATCTTCGTTTTCTGGATCATCATCAAATGGTAAATATCCTGAAAGCATAGCATATAAGATAACACCTAACGACCATATGTCCACCTTTCTACCTTCGTAAGGTGATTGTGTCAAAACTAATTCTGGGGCAGCATAGCATGGAGAACCACAAGATGTTTTCATCAAATCATTCTTGTCTCTGTTATATGAATTAACAAACCCGAAATCAGATATAATAACATTTTTGTGCTTATCTAAAAGTAGATTTTCTAATTTCAAATCTCTGTGGATTAATCCTTTGGAATGCATGTAATCAACACCGCTAACTAATTGAGCAAAGAGTTTTTTGGCTATGTTTTCTTTCAAATATTTATGATGGAGGATAAAGTCAAATAATTCTCCACCAGATGCATATTCCAATACGATACCTATGTATTTTCCACTCTTCATAACTTCGACTAAATTGACAATATTAGGATGATTTAACATCTTTAATGAGTTAATTTCTCTATGAATCTTAATTTCACTTTCTGAATCCTTCATTATTGTTTCTCTTTTAATAAGCTTTATGGCAACTTGACTAGGCTGCTTGCCATCTTTTCTCCATCCTAATTTTACTTTACCAAATTCACCTTCTCCTAACGTGGATCCAAGTATGTACTGACCAAACCTCACTTCTCTATGTACTCTCTTTACGACATTGGGATTAATTCGATTTTGATTTTCTGCCCAGCCCTCAGGTATGGGAGATGCTATTGCATTTGACATTACGGGTGTTGTTTCTGTGAAAAGGTTGAAGGCTTTCAAATGTTTCTGAGGAATATCTAAATTTGTACTTCTTATTTAGGCGTTCTGTATTCTTCCTTAAGGTTTTTTGCCTGATTACAGTAAGTATCACACTTCCCTATATGATTAATATTTCCACAGCTCAATACGTTTCACCTCAAGAAACAATTTCGTGTTATCGTAATATATCAGTAATATATGTCTTTTACTGTTGTAAATAAAAAAATACTGGAGAGGTGAAGTTATTTATGTTTTGTGTTTTGCACGAATATTTATGTGTAATTGACCCGATTTAGAATAATTGTAAACACATTGATCCTTCTCTTGTGTATCAATAACAAAGTCCGACTACACGAGATTCCCCAATGAAGCAATTTGATCTCAAGTTGACAAAGACAAAATTTCGTTAATCAAAACTAGGGTAACAATAGAAAATCATCCAACATCACTTATACTTATACCGTAAGTATAGTTGGAGCCGTCTTATGTCACATGGTCACTGTTAACCTAGATAGTCTTAGAGCATGATCATGAGCTACGTAGATAAGACTACAAATGGTTATAATCACCTTGCACCCCCTGTCGCATATTGCTATGGCGATAAGGGCTGGAGGTATCTAGGAGTCTTTTACTTAATTGTATTAAAGGACCTGAAATGCCAGTAATGGTGCATGAAACGTCGATCCACATATTTCGTTTTGACAAAGGTACGATGCAGGAGACCGGGCATTAAGTAAATTTAAACGAGACTATGTAGAAACCTAATTGACGATTTCATATTTCTTATCTTAAATACCAAGTTAGGAGCTACTCATCGTCTATCTTACAACATTCCGACAAGACTAAACAATCGAATCAGTATCTCATCTCAGAAGATAAACGATTGAAAAAAAATGCCTTGTTAAATATTGACTACAGCTAGTGACTCCCTATTCTGCACACATTATGCAATATTCAAATTACGCTATTTCATGCTGAAAACATTAAATCACCTCAATAGGGATATAATATATTCCTAGTATAATGTGCCCTTCATTTCATCTTGTCATCCCATACAAGTTGATGCTATTGTTATATTGTGGTAGTATGTTATAGCTAGGGTTCCTTATTGTTTGTTGGAATTAGATATACATATGTATCCACAGAAAGTCTCTAATAAAATACTCAGCATGTATTCTTTAGTCATTTCTCACTTATAGGAGAAAATTTAGCCCAACTATTGTATAAGCTGCAATGTAATGCGACATGAGTATATATCTGGTTGCAGGGTAATGAAATATTGAGTGCGAGACAATCAAATTAACTTGGCCGTATTTCAGGGTCCCTATTATGATATTATCTCTAAGTGTACACTTAGATCAAAATAGTTGTGAGTTGTGAGTTGTGCTTATTTCACTTATCTTCCTTTGACGTAATCAAATTAGGAATTTTTCAAATGAATTACTATCTTAAGTAGACTTTAATATCCTCTCTTTCTCTGCAACAAAGCGGTCATGAACTTTAAATCCATGACAAAGCAGTACGAAATAAATTCCCCTCAATTCATATTAAATCCCAGATTGGTAATTATACTGATATAAGGATTGCTATACCTAACCATGTGCGCTGATTATCACGACTACACCCCCTGTTGCTAGGTGGATTATCATATTATTATTGTTCTTTTTGGATTATAGTTTACAATAAGCGATCCTTTTTAAAATATCATGATTTATTCGTATTTGAATTATCTACATGTAGTATTTGTATTTTTGATCCACTCAACGTTTTACTTTCTTCATTGAATTTCTGTTGATCAGGGAACCATCGCCATCCATTACACAAAACTAACCCGCGTATTTTTTGCTTATTTGTTTTGATCAAATCGCGTGAATTTTATTATACCCAATAACACAATTTACATTGACTCAATAACCAAATAAATTAATGGCACCAACACATGAAGCTGAGGCTCAGATACCCGAAGAAGATGAAGAGAGTATTTCTGGACCACTTTTAATAGAACAACTTGAAGGTAATGGGATTACAGCAGGGGATATAAAAAAATTGAAGGCGGAAGGATACCATACTATTGAGAGTATCGCCTACACCCCCAAGAAGGCGTTATTAACTATCAAAGGTATTAGTGAAGCCAAAGCAGATAAAGTATCAATGGAAGCTGCCAAGTTAGTGCCTCTTGGTTTTACAACTGCTAGTGAATTTCATAGCAGAAGATCGGAATTGATCTGTATTACGACAGGATCCAAGCAATTAGACACTTTATTGGGTGGTGGTATCGAAACGGGTTCTATCACTGAAGTCTTTGGAGAGTTTAGAACTGGTAAGTCCCAGTTATGTCACACTTTGGCTGTTACGTGCCAATTACCAATTGATATGGGCGGTGGCGAAGGAAAATGTTTATACATCGACACTGAAGGAACTTTCAGACCCGTGCGTTTGGTTTCCATTGCACAAAGATATGGATTGAACCCTGATGACTGTTTAGATAACGTTGCTTATGCTAGGGCATATAATGCAGAACATCAATTCCAATTATTGAGCCACGCCGCTCAAATGATGGCAGAATCGAGATTTTCGTTGCTTATAGTTGATTCAATCATGTCTTTGTATAGGACTGATTATGCTGGTAGAGGAGAATTAAGTGCAAGACAAACACATGTTGCTAAGTATATGAGAACCTTGCAAAGGCTTGCTGATGAATTTGGTATTGCAGTAGTAATCACTAATCAAGTTGTTGCTCAAGTAGACGGACATGCTGGTATGTTCAATCCTGATCCGAAGAAGCCTATTGGTGGTAATATTATTGCTCATAGTTCGACTACAAGATTATCTTTTAAGAAGGGAAGAGCTGAAACGAGAATATGTAAAATCTATGATAGTCCTTGTTTGCCCGAAAGTGAATGTGTGTTTGCAATATATGAGGATGGTATAGGAGATCCAAAGGTTGAAGAAGAGAGTTAATACTTTTGCCTGTTAATACGATACTTTAAGATATTGTTAGATTCAATTAACTAATTCATATTACTGCATATATTCTAAAGAATGGCTATTTTTAATTTTTATCTACCTAGAAGTGAAGCATAAGTTTTTTAATTTATCAAACTTATGGCCCTGATGTAGGATTCGATGAATACGTATTATCTGTAGTGAAGTTTTAGAATTTCAGAATTAAAAAAAAAAAAAATGCGATTTCTGTGGATCGAACACAGGACCTTCAGATTTACTGTGACTAAAGTTAACTTCAGTCTGACGCTCTCCCAACTGAGCTAAAACCGCTAATTCTGAAAGATTGTAAGAATATGAAGCTGGAATATGCTTCATATAAACCACAAAATTACTAAATAATCATATTTAACCAATAAGATGCAAAGATCAGATCATATCATTAATA